>JALDQB020000023.1:2692500-2877500 GCA_024416835.2 Perccottus glenii | reverse complement strand
GTTGCAATTGTTTGATACTGCGCTTGCCCCTATTCTTAAAGTCCTGGACATGTCTTCTTTAAAAGCACAGCAGCAGTCTCTCCCAATAGTCATGCTGGTAAATGCTGTGGTTTGTTGACAGCTGGAATCGAACGGTTGCTTTCCTTACGTCACACCCGTGGTTTCTCTGATTGGTTTACTCAGCGAACGTTAGTTCTGCCCATGGTCCCGCTTTGAAATCCTACTCAACCACGCAATCCCAGACTAATATCTCTGCATGTAATACAATGAGAAAGCTGTCTGGACTGCCAGACAATTAGCACCATGCTTTATCCACTACACTACTGTGTCCACAATAAGACACAATGAATTACTCCTTAAGATGAATGGAGTATGTATGTCAAAACATTCAGAATAATTTCAAAATAAAAAATAAAATCTATATAAAATTAATGGTTGAAGTTATGATTATTGTTGGAGGCTAGAAATTATTGTTGAAATAAGTTGAAATTTGTTGGAGATATAATTAGTTGTACGAGATAAGAGGTGGATTTACATTTACATTTTTAGTCATTTAGCTGACGCTTTTATCCAAAGCTTCCATTATTATAGTGTTACAGCTGGAACCCCACTGGAGGAAAAGGGTGTTAAGTGTCTTGCCCAAGGACACAACAACAGTGTGAACTGTGGGGAAAGCGGAAATCGAACCGTCTACCTTCCGGTTGAAGAACGACCGCTCTACCACTGAGCCACTGCGCCCCTTGGTTAAAGGGTTAACGATCTTTCGTTTGAATAAATGTCTATGGGGCACATTAGGCTGGGTTTTGATCATTAAATATTACATAGGAATTATATCAGTGCTAAAGGCTCATGTTTTTTATTCAGCTCAATCTGTGCGGCTGTGGCTCCACCAGCTTCCTCCAGCCTCTCACTGATCTCCTCGAGCTCCCTGGAGAGGTCAGCTCTCTGCTTCTCCACCTTTGCACGAGCTGCTCTCTCAGCCTCGATCTCTACCTCCCACTCCTCAAGCCTATGAAACATTTTCCCCTTAAAAAAATATGTCCACGTGCCATTTTCTTAAAGATGAACTGGATGGCGGAGATCTTTCACAGACAAATAAATCTGAGCACACAGTAGTTATGCTATTGTTGTACCATAGTGTTGAACTTACATCAAAGATCTCAAATCCAGCAATGTCCAACTCTCCAATGTAGGAGGATCTTGCCTGCTTTGTGTCCAGCATCTCATTGATGCAGACGACCATCCACAAGAACATTTTCTCATAGATGGACTTGCACAGAGCCCCGACAGAATTGTTGACCTGGCAGACATTAGAAAACCTTAATTTATCTTGAGTTGACAGAATTTTTATTCATCCAATTATACATTTATCTTTATTGTTGTGTAGTGCTAACTTATACACAATGTGATACCTTTGGGATAGTTTGACCTTTGGTCACCATCTCATTTCCGACCTTGACTCTAGGGTAGCACAAAGCTTTCAGCATATCAGCCGAGTTCAGGCCCAGGAGGTAAGAGATCTTGTCAGCATCTGATGAAACAGAAAATCAAATCAGATAAGTACTGTATGTTCAAAATAAATTATGATGAGGTAGGATTCCAGTCAAGAGTTACCCTCATTGCCGTCTGGTTCATCCTGCTCCTCACACTGCTTCTGCTTGAATTTTATGCTGCCATGATGGATCACAGCACCAGTCAATTTGTAAATGTTCAACTTATTCTCAGCAGAGAAGCCCAAAATGTCAATAGCAGTCTGCATAATCCAATAACATCAATTAGATCTTGCACCAAAATGTACATTTGTGTGTGTTTTTAACTTACATCAGTTGCAATGAACTCCTCAACATCATCAATGCTCTTGACAGTGATTTCACCCTGACTGATCATTGGGTAGTCATAAGGGGTTTGTGGTGATCAGAAGGGCCTCTATAGTATACAAACACATGGGAATTATATATTATTACATTTTATTACAATGCATGTCATACCCTACTGTCAGAACATGCCCAGAAGCTTATGGTTGTGGCCAGTCATGAGCTGGTAGAAGATGTGGTAGCTCCTCTCAGCAGACGGGACTTCTCCGGGAGATTTAACTCTCCCTTTTTGACAACTTTGCATTTAATATACATCTTATAGGTGTCTTGGTATCAGTCTCCCTCTCTGGCTTCCGGAGGTAAAAGGCCGCCGGGCCATACTGCGCCATCTCCGCATCAGTGCTCATGATGGCACTTTACTACTTTAATACCTCTACTGCATCTAAAATGTGATTATTTGATGTTGACTGACTAGATGTCAACTGGTGGTCAAACACAAGGTTGTAATTAATATTCATATTAATAATACTATTCATTATTTAATTAAAAAAATATAACAGTAACTAAAAATATATATAACATTACATTTTTATTATTATTTACTGTAATATAAACATGGGTTAGTTTGATTTTATTTGCTATTTACAATCTTGTCTACTGCATTTCAGTGGCTTAAACAAATAATTAAAAAAGACTAAGCCCAGGGTTTATCCTGGGCAAAATTTTTACTTAAACTTAAGATACATGAAAAAAACTCCCTGAGTGCCATTCAAAAAAGCCAGAGAACCCCTGGTCTAGAGCACTTACCTGCCTTCAATGCCTGTCAGTTAAGAAGTGAAGGCCAGTCCAGTCTTTGCTTTTATAAAAGAGTCTGCCCCCTCAGCATTAAGAGTCCACTCAATTTGGTCATGAATGTTTGACACTTGTTGCTTGATAGTGATACATTCAGTGCATCCAAATAATAATTTTGCTTTCAAATTAATTTTAATAATACTATTATTTAGATGAACTTATGATATATTCTATATATAAATTTTAACTTGTAGATTTTGTTTATGATATGGACAAAACCATATCATAAATCTGGTTTTGTTAACATACACTTACTTGACAGCTGTCATTATCTGATGATGTTTTATTCATTACATGTTATGTTTGAATAAAACTTAAGTATATAAAGTGTTTTTGACACATTATTTTGTAAGTGGAAATGCCATGTTGTATTATTACTAGGTTTTTATATATTTTTATTTTATTTATTTGTGCCTATAGATACTTAGAGAACAAAAGAAATATCCCCAGGACATTAAGTGCACAGCATAGTTTAGGGATTTTAGGCTGCAAAGAGCAAGTTATCTTCATGATGTATGAATCTGGTTTCTGGTCCCTTAAATATCACTGCCAGAAATGTGTTAAAATGTGCATGCGAATAAAACTGTCATGGTGTATCATTTCATATCATCATTCTCAGATAACAAAAAATAAATTCTTATATACTAATGCACTTTCCATTGGGATGACAGGTGTTAGATTTCTCTTTGGTAAATAGTTTAAAAGGGTTGAGGGACTGCCAGCTTGGATAAGACAAGGACATACACAAAAATCTTCAATTTTAAAGATGTAATTAAACAGATTTCAATTTAAATAATACATTTTATGTATTTAATTGGTCATCTAATATCAGAATCTACGATCATGTTTAGTATCACATTTTATTTAATATATTTACAGAGTTGCTTAATATTTGTGCATCAGCAGATCACAAGGTATTACCGTGTTCAAAAATAAATCCTGCAAAGAGGAGCTCTGGTTTAGTTGGCATAGAGGGCAATGTATTTATAGCACAAATTTACAGTTAATGCTGATTCTAAAACTTAACTGAACAGGGAGCTAACACATTTGTCCTTAATATAATAATTTATATAATCTACTTAAGGGTTGCATTAAATAAAGAAATGGGCAACTTCATGTAACACTGCCTTGTACATTAGGAGCTGCTTTAAAATTACCAAGACTTAATAAAGAAATGCAGATTGTGACCAAGGTTTCAGGTAGGTTGTTTTTTTGAATAGAACGTCAACAGTCTCAGAGGTTGGCAGGTTGTAACCAGAGGAAGAAAGGCCTGAGTCAGAGTTCAGGTAACTTTGGCTGAGCAAGGAGATGTACAGATCTAGCTGCCTGACACAAAGAGCTGGAGCAAAGAGCAGATAAATAAGGTGAATGGCAAAAAATATGGCGTAAAGACTGGAAAATAGCCTGAGCATGCGTTAAGATCTATGACTGACAATCTGGCAGAGATGTGGTGAAAGGACCAGGCACTTATAGTGCAGCAGATGATTACTGGATTGGAAGCAGGTGTGTCAGCCAGGCCTGAAATAGGAGCCACGCCCACCCACTTCCACAGTTCACTAGAAGATACTTATTCTTTGAGCCATTTATTGTCAATTCTGTATTTTGAGTCATGGAGAAAGCAAAAGAATTGTCAAAGTATCAGCGGGAAAAGGTAATTAAACTGTATAAAATCCTAACAATGGCTAGAACGGGTCGGACTGAAGGACAGCACAGAGGCACTCATCATGGCTGCACAAGAGCAGGCCTTGAGCACCAGAGCAATAGAGGCCCAGATCTACCACACCAGACAAGATCCAAAGTGTAGGTTGTGCAAAGAGGCCCCTGAAACAATTCAGCACATAACTGCAGGGTGTAAGATGCTGGCAGGGAAAGCATACATGGAGCGCCATAACCAAGTGGCTGGCATAGTGTACAGGAACATCTGTACGGAGTATGGACTGGAAACCCCGAGGTCAAAGTGGGAAACACCTCCAAAGGTGGTAGAAAATGACCAAGCCAAGATCCTGTGGGACTTCCAGATTCAGACTGACAGAATGGTAATGAACCAACCAGACATTGTGGTGGTGGACAAACAGCAGAGGAAAGCCTTTGTGGTTGACGTAGCAATACCAAGTGATGGCAACATCAGGAAAAAGAACATGAGAAACTAAAGAAATTCCAAGGGCTCAAAGAAGAGCTGGAAAAGGCTTGGAAGGTGAAGGCAACAGTGGTTCCTGTGATCATCGGAGCACTCGGGGCAGTGACCCCCAAACTGGAGGAGTGGCTACAGCGTGGGTGAAAGATCTGGCCAATTCAGTACCGGATCCTTGTTCTACGCAGCCTTGATGTTGTAATTGATGTAGTACTAGTAGGATGTGTAGTATGTGGTCTGGAATTGTCATGTTGGAAAATGCAAGGTCTTCCCTGAAAGAGACGAATAATATAAATAAATAAATATAAATATATATAAAAATATATTAAATAAACATATTAAATAAACATCAAAAAAATAAATAAATAAACATCAGAGTTCTAGAACAAACGTTCTAGAACTCTGATGTTTATTTATTTTTCACATTTTTTGTGATGATTAATCCCTTGAGATGAATGATCTCATATTCAAGGGGGTCCTCTTACTCACATTCATTCACTAGGGACACTAGATATACCTTTCAGCATTGATGGTGTCTTTCCAGATGTGTAAGCTGCCCATGCCACACGCACTCATGCAACCCCATACCATCAGAGATACAGGCTTCTGTCCTTGTTTTCTTTAGTCTGGATGACATGACGTCCCAGTTTCCCAAAAAAATTTGTCTGAACACAGAACATTTTTCCACTTTGCCACATTTTAGATGAGCCTTGGCCCAAAGAAAACACCTGCGCTTCTGGATCATGTTTAGATACAGTATGGCTTATTTTTTACTTTTACATAACTTACATACATAACTTTTGATGCCAGATATCTATAGACAAATTTGAGGACTCAACAATTCAAACCAAGAGTACTGCCATCCCTATCCTGGATGTGTGTACAAATTTTTCACTTCTCATTGAGTTTCTTCCAAAATTTGTGGTGTGACCGTGGCATTACGGTTGCAGATAGGGCGTTGTCCTCATTGGCTTTTTTATTTGTAGACCCAGCTGGAGACCCCATTGGGGCAAACCAGATCCGATAATATTTGTGAGAGTTACAGGAGTTTGAATGACAATTTTTTTCAACACAAAATGGTCGCCTCGCCACAGCCACACCCTTGGATTAATAACAATCCTTTTAACAACTCAGTATTTGTCAGTCAGGTGTTGATGGAAGAGATGTGTTTTCAGGCGTTTTTTAAAGATGGCTACAGAATCTGCTGATCTTGTAGCAGCAGGTAGATCATTCCACCAATGTGGAACAGATGCAGAGAAGGTACGCGAGAGTGATTTTTTACCTTTTTGGGACAGTACCACCAGACGTTGTTCATTTGCAGAGCGCAGGGATCTGGTAGGAACGTAGGTCTGTATTAGTGAGTGAAGATATGAGGGTGAAGAACCAGTGGTGGTCTTGTAGGCCAAGAGTATAGCTTTAAACTTGATGCGGGCGTCAACCGGGAGCCAGTGTAACCTAATGAATAGAGGAGTTACATGTGCTCTCTTCGGTTCATTAAAGACCACTCTTGCACCTGCATTCTGGAACAGCTGCAGAGGTTTGGTTGTGCAGGCAGGGAGTCCAGCCAGTAGAGCATTGCAATAATCCAGTTTGGACAAGACAAGAGCCTGGACTAGAATTTGCTTAGAGTGCTCTGATAGGAAAGGTCTAATTTTCCTAATGTTGTAGAGGATGAATCTACAGGACCGGCTGGTGCTGGCGACATGACTTGTGAAGTTTAGCTGATCATCAATTACCACTCCCAGGATGGACGGTGTAATGGTTGATGAGCCTAGTTTAAAGGAGAGGTTATGGCAGGTCCCTGGTTTGGCCAGAATCACAAGCAGTTCCGTTTTTGCAAGGTTCAGCTGCAGGTGATGGTCCTTCATCCAAAGTGAGATGTCACTCAGACATGCAGAGACGCGAGCAGAGACCGTCGGATCGTCAGGTTGAAATGACAGGTGGAGTTGAGTGTCATCTTCATAGCAGTGATAGGAAAAGCCATGCTTCTGGATGACAGAGCCAAGGGATGTCATGTATATGGAAAAGAGTAGCGGTCCAAGCACTGAGCCCTGTGGCACCCCTGTATTGAGATGTTGGGACTCAGAGACCTCGTTTCTCCAGGATACTCTGAATGACCTATCCGAGAGGTAAGACTTGAACCATTGCAACGCCATTCCAGAGACACCCATCTCCCTGAGAGAAGACAGGAGGATGTGATGATTAACAGTGTCAAAAGCAGCAGACAGATCCAGTAAGATGAGTACAGATGACTTGGATGTTGCCTTTGCCAGTCTCAGAGCTTCGATGACTGAGAGCAGGGCAGTTTCGGTGGAATGTCCGCTCTTGAACCCAAACTGGTTCTGGTCCAGGAGGTTGTTCCGTGTGAGAAAGGATGAGAGCTGAGTAAACACAACTCGCTCCAGAGCTTTGGCAATGAAGGGAAGAAGGGAAACCGGTCTGTAGTTTTCTAACAGTGTAGGGTTAAGAGTGGGTTTCTTCAGTAGTGGTGTGATGCGGGCCTCTTTGAAAGCTTGGGGAATGACCCAGTGGAGAGAGATGAGTTGATGATGTGGGTGAGAGCAGGCACGACAGATGGAGAGATGGCCTGAAGGATATGTGTGGGGATGGGATCCAGCGGGCAGGTAGTAGGGTGGTTAGAACTAATGACCTTGGAAACATCTGCTTCAGTTAGAGGAGAGAAGGAAGTGAGCAAACACATATCAGGGGTCTGAATGAGCTCGACAGGTGGTGGTGAAGAGAACTGACTGCTGATGGCGGTCGTTTTCTTTATAAAGAAAGACGCAAAATCATCAGCTGTTAAATCCGATGAAGGTGAGGGGGGAGCAGGCGGACAAAGGAGGGCAGAAAAGGTTTTAAAGAGAGTGCGCGAGTCAGGTGAGTTGATTAACCTAGAATGGTAGTAGACAGTTTTTCCAGAGGTGACATCAGCAGAGAAAGTAAAGAGGAGAGACTGGTAGATACAGAGGTTTGTAGGATCTTTTGACTTGCGCCATTTTCTCTTAGCTGAACGGAGGCTGGTGCGGTGCTCGCGTAGAACATCGGATAACCAGGGGGCGGACGAGGATGTACGGGCTGGTCTATTGTTGTACCAAGTTTTATTCTTCTAAGCCAATCAATTTTTGCCAACATTACTAAAATGGAAAAGCCTTCTTTAAACACAGGAGGTGGCCTCAGATTCATGTTGCCTAGTATTTATTGTGTTTAAAACCTAAATCAAAACAGTTTTACTCTAAAACAACCCCTGAATGGAACAGAGACACTAATGACTCTCCTGAGCCTTTATTGACTCTCACATCAGGAGTCACACTGCCCTTTAATAGGCGGTGGTTTTCATTGGCTTTTATGTTCATCATGACATAAAAGATGTGTGTACCAAATTTCATGTCTCAATGACAAACACATTCTTGGGTCCCATTATAAGTTTGTAGGGGGCACTGGAGAGCCATTTCTAAAGATAATCATTTACATATCTTTGTGTTCAGGTCATGAATGTGCACAAACGCCTTTATGGGTCCAACTCAATCTGAGAAGGAGTTTGAGAGTTAAGAGACATTTTATTTTCACAAAAATGGCCACCTCGTTAAAGGCTTGCCACACCCATACCCGATAAGATATCAAAAACAAAGTCACAACTTTGGTTTGCACACGTGTCTGGATTATCACCAAATTTGGGGCCATTTAGATTAAAACACAATCACAACATCTTTTTGCCCAAGGGGTGCGATTTTGATGGCCGTGCATTTCACCCCACATGGCTGACTTCCTGTTGAGTTTAGGGTATGGCTGTAATAAACTTTTCTGTTTGCCCTGAGGTGTCCTATGGATGTACCAAGTTGTGGGTGGCAGTAGCTCAGTGGTAGAGCGGTCGTCTTTCAACCGGAAGGTAGGCGGTTCGATTCCCGCTCTCCCCACAGTTCATACTGTCGTTGTGTCCTTGGGCAAGACACTTAACCCACCTTGCCTCCAGTGACTGTAACAGGAAAAAGAATGAAAAATGACTCAGTGGGTCATTTTTCCTCAGGGACTTCAAATACATACATTTTTTACATAGATTTCTACGACTCTAGCCTTGGCTACTGAGGAGCCTCCTCCAAAGGAAGGATCCTGGCAATTGGGAAATGGCATTTATTTCCCAAAGAAATGGCTGCCTCTTCACAGACTCATTACGGCCACAGCCACAAATGTATCAGAAAACAAATTGATAACTTTTTTGGCACACGTCTCTAGATTATACTCACCAAATTTGGAGCTGTTTAGATGAAAACCCTTTAGCACAAGGAGTGCGATTTAGGTGGTCACGCCTTTCAGCCAACATATTGGATTTCCTGTTGAGTTTACGGTATGGCTGTCATAAACTTTTCTGTTTGCCCTGAGGTGTCCTATGGATGTACCAAGTTTTGTATTTCTACATTGAAAAAAGTGTACTTTCACTTTCCATAGGCACAATCTATTTTCATTTTCCAGGGGTCGCCAGTGGCGCCCGACGAAAAATGTATGTATTTGAAGACCCCGAGGAAAAAGAATAAAAAAACGACTCAGTGGTGACCCCTGGAAAATGAAAATACATTGTGCCTATGGAAAGTGAAAGTAAAATTTTCCCAATGTAGAAATACAAAACTTCGTACATCCATAGGACACCTCAGGGCAAACAAAAAAGTTTATGACAGCCACACCCTAAACTCAACAGGAAATCCACTATGTTGGGTAAAATGCATGAGCACCTAAATCGCACTCCTTGTGTCTAAACAGCTCCATTTGGTGATTTGGTGAGCATCATTTAGACACGTGTGCCAAAAAAGTTATCAGTTTGTTTTTTGATACATTTGTGCCTGTGGTCGTAATGAGTCTGTGAAGAGTGGGAAACTATATGACATTGTTTGCCCGCTATTATTGGGGAAACTAACCACATTGCATACCACATAGCCAAGCTTGTCATAGGCACAAGCAAAAAATTAAGGCGGGTCCAAAATAATAACAAATTCTGAATTTTTATCATTGTGTTTTAATCTAATCGAATATATATATATATATACACACATACACAAGTGGACAAAAATGTTGGTACCCTTTGGTCAATGAAAGAAAAACTCACAATGGTCACAGAAAAAACTTTATTCTGACAAAAGTAATAATAAATAAAAATTCTATAAATGTTAACCAATGAAAGTCAGACATTGCTTTTCAACAATTCATTCATTCATTCATTTTCTACCGCTTTGTCCCGTTAGGGGTCACGGGTGACTGGAGCCCATTCCAGCAGCTTTGGGCCTGAGGCGGGGTACACCCTGGACAGTGGCCAGTTAGTCACAGGGCCCAACCATGCTTCAACGGAATTATTTAAAAAAATAAATTCATGGAACAGGCCTAGACAAAATTGTTGGTACCCCTAACTTAATATTTTGTTGCACAACCTTTTGAGGCTATAACTGCAATCAGACGATTACTTTAACTGTCAATGAGACTTCTGCACCTCTCAGCAGGTATTTTGGCCCACTCCTCATGAGCAAACTGCTCCAGTTGTTTCCGGTTTGAAGGGTGTCTTTTCCAGACGGCATGTTTCAGCTCCTTCCAAAGATGCTCAATAGGATTGAGGTCAGGGGTCATTTCATTGTACCCTGCACAGATTCAAGACACCCTATGCCAGATGCAGCAAAGCAGCCCCAGAACATAACAGAGCCTCCTCCATGTTTGACAGTAGGGACAGTGTTCTTTTCTTGATATGCTTTATTTTTCCGTCTGTGAACATAGAGCTGTGCCTTGGCAAAAAGTTCCATTTTTGTCTCATCTGTCCATTGGACATTCTCCCAGAAGCTTTGTGGCTTGTCAACATGTAGTTTGGCATATTCCAGTCTACCTTTTTTATGATTTGTTTTCAACAATGGTGTCCTCCTTGGTCGTCTCACATGTAGTCCACTTTGGCTCAAACAACGACGGATGGTGCGATCTGACACTGATGTTCCTTGAGCATGGAGTTCACCTTGGATCTCTTTAGAAGTCTTTCTGGGCTCTTTTGTTACCATTCGGATTATCCGTCTCTTTGATTTGTCATCAATTTTCCTCCTGCGGCCACGTCCAGGGAGGTTGGCTACAGTCCCATGGATCTTAAATTTCTGAATAATATGTGCAACTGTGGTCACAGGAACATCTATCTGCTTGGAGATGGTCTTATAGCCTTTACCTTTATCATGCTTGTCTATAATTTTCTTTCTATTCTCCTGCGACAACTCTTTCCTTTGCTTCCTCTGGTCCATGTTGAGTGTGGTACACACCATGTCACCAGACAACACAGTGACTATCTGAAGCCCTATAAATAGGCCCACTGACTGATTACAAGATTGTACACACCTGTGATGCTAATTTGCCACTTCCGGTTCCGGGTCGAGTACGCTGTGCGCGTTTGTGCTGCCGCTTCGTATCCTGGATTGTTTGTACTGTTTGTCTGGTTCGGATATTTTTTCTCTTTTTCATCGGAACTCTGTGTTGTTTACTCCGTTTCCCTGACCTGGACTATTGTCATTGCACTGCACTAACTACCTCTGCTGCCTGCAAGGCATTGCGAATCACTGTGCGTGTTTGTGCAGTTGTTTCACGCCTGGTTGGACTAATCCTTTTTCCACTGATTAAACTCTGAAATGAACTGTTGATAAGTTTGCCGTCTGGCTGCTGCGAGCTTTCTTCCCTGTTACTTCTCTACCACACTCGGCTCCTCAGATGGGTGAGTTACCGCTCTCTCTATCGGTTGCGCTGTCTGTTTACTGCTTACTATCTGGGTGCATTGCCTCCTATTTAGTTAGCTGTTTTGGTGAAGTGACGTTCAGGTTTGGCTAACGTGGTTTTGCTTGTGGTTGGCTTTCACTTTCTCAGCAATAATATGCCTTGTGCAAAAAATTTTTCTTTTTCCTCTGCCTTATTTTTTTGTCTTACATCTGCAATGGATATTGTATATTCTACATCACAACTGAGGGCCTTTAACTGCCGCCCTTGATTCGGTGACGTATGAATACTGTCAGAGACTAGGGATTCTCCGTTGCCCAAGATACACTGTTCGCGGCGCACACTCTGGAGTTTCTATTGTTCAAAGCCTGACTCTCCTCCTTGCATCTGGACCAACAATAGACTATCTTCCATGCCAAGACAACTGCCTGTCGGTCCCTCCATTCAGCGTTCTCTGATCTACCTCATTGATAGCGATCAGCAACATACACCTGATTTGAATCCTTCGCATCATCACTTTGCCCTTTTGAACTGTCGATCAATTTCGGACAAAGCCCCTTATCTCAATGAAATGATCGCTGACAATAACCTTGACATTTTTCTTCTCACTGAAACTTGGCAAGTTCCTGAAGATTTTTTACAGCTAAATCTACTTACGCCAGATGGATATAATTATCTGTCCAGACCGCGACCCCATGGTAAAGGGGGTGGTCTCGCTATCATCCATCGTGATAACCTCCGTATCAAGCAACTTGACTTTCACGACACCAATACATTTGAATACATGGTTTTGAAGGCTGACTCTCTCATAATTATTTTGCTCTATCGACCTCCTAAGGTCCTGTCTAACTTCTTTTCTGAACTCAGTGAACTGTTGACCCTTGTCTGCTCATTGTCATTTCCCATTCTACTGCTTGGCGATTTTAATATTCATGTTGATGCTGTTTGCTCTAACACCAACCAGTTACTTTCTGTTTTTGAATGCTTTAATCTAATTCAGCATGTTAATTTTCCTACTCATACCCGTGGTCATACCCTTGATTTGATTTGTACATCAATGGCTAATATCTCTTCCATCACCTCTACTGACACTGGTGTTTCTGATCATAAATTTCTTGATTTTAGCTTTAGCCTGCCTATGCATAAGAATTGTTCTACAACTGTCATATCTTACCGCAATCTCAAAGCTGTTGATACTGCATTATTTTGTACCTCCGTTTCCTCTTCTAATCTCTCTGATGTCTTTGATATCTCCTCACCCTCACTGATACTATCCAACTATATCTCCATAATCTCGGATATCTTAGATAAGGGGCGGCAGTAGCTCAGTGGTAGAGCGGCAGTCCTTCAACCGGAAGGTAGTAGGTTCGATTCCCGCTCGCCCCACAGTTCATACTGTCGTTGTGTCCTTGCGCAAGACACTTAACCCACCTTGCCTCCAGTGTCTGTAGCACTGGTGTATGAATGTGTGTGACTGTAGAGGTGTGTTTGGTGGTGGTCGGAGAAGGTTGAGCGCCGTTTGTGTGGCAGCCGCCATCTCTGTCTGCCCCAGGTGTGAATGTGTGTGAATGGGGTGAGTGGTAAGCACATTGTAAAGCACTTTGTGATCTATATCTGTGAAAGGTGCTATATAAATAAAACTTACTTACTTACTTACTTACTAATGTAAAGACCAGAAGTGTCCCTTTTCCACACATTCGTCTCCTTGGTACACTCCTGAGCTCCGTATCTTAAAGGCCACTGGTAGACGGCTTGAGCGGTAAGTGATACTTTATTAAAGTACAGATAGTGATAGGAAGCTGGAGAGATGGGCTGAGAGTTGGAGTTGAACCGTGAAGCTGAACCGAGACCTGGTGCCGAACCGGTGACTGGAGACCAAGGTGGAAAGCTGGGCTGAGAGTTGGAGTGAGCCGTGGAGCTGCGCCGAAGCCTGGAGCCGAGCCGGTGACTGAAGACCAAGCTGGAGAGCTGGGCTGAGAGTTGGAGTGAGCCGTGGAGCTGCGCCGAAGCCTGGAGCCGAGTCGGTAAGTGGGGCCAAGCTGGGGAGCTGGGCTGAGAGTTGGAGTGAGCCGTGGAGCTGCGCCGAAGCCTGGAGCCGAGTCGGTGACTGTGGCCAAGCTGGGGAGCTGGGCTGAGAGTTGGAGTGAGCCGTGGAGCTGCGCCGAAGCCTGGAGCCGAGTCGGTGACTGGGGCCAAGCTGGGGAGCTGGGCTGAGAGTGAAGTCCAAACCTGAGACTTGGAGCGAAGGCTGGAGAGAGGGCTGAGACAAGAGCTGGAACAAACGCTGGAAACATTCACACAAAGTATGCTGAACGATCTGGCAGGGAAGAGGTGGACAGGAGAGGTTTAAATACCTCACTGATGGTAATAGGTTACAGGTGCTTGGGACAGGTGGCAGTGATGAGATGAAGGAGAGAGAAGGAAAGTGGAGCGGATCCCTGAGAGACACGGAGTGGATCTGACAGTTACTATAAGAAAACTGGCCTGACTGTTCACCGTTTGGCATTCATCGAACATATCAAGATTTATAAATCGGCCCTGAATTTTGCTGTTTCCAGTTTTGTATCTGCTACAATTAATAAATCAAGCAACAGGCCAAAAGCATTATTCAACACAATAAATAAACTTACCAAACCTCCATCTCATGTTGCTCTAGCTTCTGATGAACTTTGCACTTCATTCTTGGCTCACATGCTAGAAAAGTCAGATGCCGTAAACCAGTGCCTCTTTAATGATGCCACTAATATTAGTTATCTGCCGAATCAACCTGGTCAATCCCTGCCTTTTTTCTCTCTGTCTACTCCTTCTTCTGTCTCTGAGTTAATCTTGAAATCCAACCCTTCATCTTGTCATCTTGACCCTGCTCCTACTACTCTACTGAAACTTTGCCATTCAGTTATTTCTGCACCTATCTCTCACTTCATCAATGCATCTCTTATCTCTGCTTCATTTCCTCTGTCACTCAAAACTGCAGCTGTTACCCCTGTCCTCAAGAAACCCAACCTTGATCCCTCAGTTTTATCTAATTATCGTCCCATTTCAAATCTCCCCTTCATAGCTAAACTACTGGAAAGCACTGTTGCCTCCCAGCTCCAGTTTTTTCTAGTTGAAAATAATCTTTTTGATCCTTTTCAATCTGGTTTTCGCCCTTTGCATAGTACTGAAACAGCACTAGTTAAGGTAATGAATGATCTGCTTCTCGCTGGTGATTCTGGTTCTCTATCTATGCTTTTGCTGCTCGACCTCAGCTCTGCCTTCGATACCGTCTCCCATCAACTACTCATATCGCATCTTTCGGATGTGGGTATTTCTGGTGCTGCTCTTTCCTGGTTCTCCTCTTATCTCTCTGACAGACTGTTTTACATTTCACTTCAGAATTTTCGCTCACCCACTGTCCCCCTGAAGCAAGGTGTCCCTCAGGGATCCGTTCTTGGGCCATTATTATTTATAATTTATATAATAACTCTTGGTCAGATCCTCCGCCGTCATGGTTTTAATTATCATTTTTACGCTGACGACATTCAATTATATACTACCTGTACATCAACTTTATCTTTCACAACTGACAAAATCTCTGCTTGTGTGCATGAAATAAAAGACTGGCTTCATTCAAATTTTCTAAAACTTAACATGGACAAAACTGAGATTATTTTCACTGGACCTTCATCACTCACTAATAAAATTCCTACTAACTTCACCTGTGAGATCGCCGGCTCTCATATTAAACCATCTAGTACTGTTAAAAATCTTGGTGTAATTTTTGATTCCTCTCTATCTTTCCACTCTCACATTAATTCCATCACTAAATTGGCATTCTTTTATCTACGTCGTATCGCTCAGCTCCGTCCCTTTATCAGCATCTCAGATGCTGAAACTGTCATCCATGCATTTGTCACCTCACGTCTTGATTATTGCAATGCACTTTTCATTGGCCTACCAGCTAGCTCCATTTCCAAATTACAATACATTCAAAACTCTGCTGCCAGACTACTCACACACACCAAGCGTTCTGCACATATTTCCCCAATTCTGCATGATCTTCACTGGCTTCCTGTTGCTTACCGTATTAAATTCAAAATTCTCCTTCTCGCTTTTAAGTCTCTGCACGGCCTTGCTCCCCCCTACCTCTGTAACCTGCTTCTCCCCTACTCCCCTACGCGCTCTTTACGATCCGCTGATTCCAGCCTTCTCGTTGTCTCTCGGCATCGCCTTGCTTCAATGGGGGGCAGATCATTCAGTGTTATTGCGCCCAAAATGTGGAACTCTCTCCCCCTATCACTCCGTTTTGTTAACACTATCTCTGAATTCAAATCCATGCTCAAAACACACCTATTTTCTGAATGTTACAGTTCTTAGTGGGTTTTTTTTCACTTACTGTACTTCCACTCTCATTTGCCTATTGTTGTTCTGTCTGCTCTCTTTTTCAATTGTCTTTATTGTTGTTTGTTTATTGTAAAGTGTCCTTGAGCTCTGGAAAGGCGCTATATAAATAAAACGTATTATTATTATTATTATTATTATTATTATTATTATTATTATTATTATTATTATTATTAGTGCACACACATTGAATTAACATGTCTATTTGGTCACATTATTTACAGTCTTTTCTAGGGGTACCATCAATTTTGTCTAGGCCTGTTCCATGAGTTTATTTTTTTAAATAATTTCGTTGAAGCATGGTTGAAAACCAATGTCTGACTTTTATTGGTTAACATTCATAGAATTTTTATTTATTATTACTTTTGTACCAACAATTTTGTCCACGTGTGTATATAGCTCAGAGATTTTGTATTGCACTACAACCTGCTATAAAATACTGAAATTGTTACAGCATATTTTATATCATATAACTGCTATGTCCCTTGACCTAGTTTTTAGTTGAGCTCTAGAGATTTGGCGTGGCTTTATTCGTTTGCTAAAGCTATATTGGAAAATAAAGTTGATGTGCACTTATAACAGGTGCATATTAAGCAAGTGGCCTAATTGCAACCATTGCCCTTTCCCCTCTGTACATTTTAAAATAAATGTTCTAATTATATACCATCCTATGGTGTAGTATGGGCTGTGGGAGCAATGTTTGATGACTGCTCACATTTTTAGTTTAGTTTTTAAGTCAACAGCTTAACAGTCTGAAAATAGAAAGGCATTTGCAAAGCCAGCTTCGTGTATCACTGAGGTATATCTGATAGCAGGCTCTGCTTGAATATATAAAGTGCAGTTTTCTGTGTAGCTGCTTGCTTTCCAGCCAGCTGCGTATGCCCTGTATGTTGAGGAGTCTGGTTTGTTCAGAGCTGAGTTAGCGGGAGCTGTCCTCTGAGGCTGCCCCATACTCACAGAAGGTTTAACTAAAAAATACTGTACGTTTGCTGACAAAAAAGATAGATTCCTTTTGACTAAGTGGCTAAATTTTGGATGTAGTCTAAACCATCTCTGTCTGAGATATTAATTATTTCACAACAACGCTGATTTGACATATTAAATTTGCTTCCTGCTTTTTCAGGGAACAAGGTTACAGTCAAGTAACCCGAGACATTCCCTTTCAAAATCCCTTGGGTTGTGTAGTGTGTGTGTGTGATGTCTGAGACCTCAAAGTAGTTATTCCACAACTACAGTGTCTTAAACACTGTGGAGATAGATGTAGGTAATCCACTGTCCTCTGTCATTTTACATAAGGAGGGGCATGAGGGGACTGTTTGTTTGTGAGTGTTTAGCTTTCACCAGACAGTTTGACAGAAAGAATAAGGCTCAGGACCTGGTTGTTTGAGTCTGTTTAAGCATGATCTGGCTTTCTCTATTTGCAGGGGATTTTAATCAGATTTGTCTGTTTAGACAATCTAACTGTTATTCTCTTCTCCAATCTGCAACTTGGCTGTGATTGTTGCTATGGAGCTGACAGGGGAGTGTTCTCTCCCAGGGCCTCAGGTTGATAAGTGGTTTATTATGACGAAAACTGGCCCTCAGTGTCCTAATCGCTTATAGTAGCCCTGATGCTAGTCAGTGATGATAGTACCTGTGACTTGGCCAAGTTAGGTGTAAGGGGAACCATTTTATTTCCAGATTTCACCGAAATTTTAAGGTGATCAGGAAATCACATTGGCAAATCCGGGGATGAGACGGAGCTGGTGAGGACCGCAGAAGGTGTTAATCTGGATGATGGCTTTCTTTGTTCAAGAAAGAGAACTTCAATAATTTCTCCACCTCTTTCCAGTTGCTGGGAGCAGAAAAGTGGAATGAGGAGCGATCAAGAGAAGTACAGACCTTCGGAACAACCATGATGATATAGTCACTGGAGCGTAGATTACAATTATTTGAAATATTTAACTGTGAGTGAAGGTACTGAGGAGTTTTGCCAATCATTGTTTTGTAGATGAATTCATTTAACCAGTACAACAGCCTGCGGGAATATGAGATGACCAGTTGACAACAAAGTAAAGATTACAGTAATGTGTATTAAAAGTGGCACCAGTGATAAAACGGATTGCACTGTGGTAGATGACATTACGTTTATGGAGGAGTGATATTGAGGCGGACCTGTAAATTAAATAATCTAGAATGGGGAGGACTGTCATTTTGACCAATTTAATCTTAGCAGAGTGAGAAAGGATAATGGCAATTCTTGATGAATTTTTTGAAAGCAGTGTATTGATAGAATATTGAATGTTAGTGTGTTGAAAACACACTAATGAGCTGACAAGTTAAAATGCTGTCATCGAGAGAGGAAAAATTGACAGGTTGTTTGAGGCAAACTATAACTGAAAATCATGAATTTGGTCTTGTTACTGTTTAGCAAAAGATGAAGGTTAGAAAAGATTATTGAAACTGTTTTGTAAGAAAGATAGAGCTGTATTTAGGGTTGGGCTAGACGTGTACAAGATTGTTGTATTGGCATATGGGTGGATATGGGAGGTGCCAGCAGCAAGGGACTATGTCATTGATATAGATGAGCTCAGCTGCTCTAGGCCCAGACACTGGGGGCACTATGACACACTGAGCCTCTATTCTCTGGATCTGTCTGCCCTCTCAATTTTTACAATGTGTTTACAACATAGTTTGCTTAGTTCATTGCTATTAACAAGCTTTCCCCCTGTCCCATTCTCCTCTGGGGAAATGGATAATATATATATATATATATATATATATATATATATATATATATATATATATATATATATATATATATATATAGAGAGAGAGAGAGAGAGAGAGAGACAATAAATGCTGTGAGAAGCCGGATCAGACGACGCCCGGCCAAACAAGGTCTGCGTCAGGTGTTGGGGAACCAGAGCAACCTGATGACAAATGGGCTACTGGAACAAGAACAATACGGAGATGGGAGAGATGCAATAACAAGGCTCTGTTGGCATGCTACTACTCCAGTAACCCTAGTCAGAGGGGTTACATGAAGGGGGATGAATGGTTACTTCGAAACCCACAATCCAGGCTTACATCGAAGCAACTAGTAGCTCAGTGTTCCAACATCCACAAGCGGCAGCAGCTATCACAACTTGAGATTGAAGGGGTAAAACACAAAAAATGGTACGGCAAGGGGGAGCCAGGACGAGAGGTCAGAGGGGAGCCAACGGGGCTCCCCAACCGGAGATTGGGTATGAAGCCCCAACAAGTAAAATAACGCTGAACGAGGCAGCGACTGACCTGAAAGACAAGATCATGGCGAGAATCAATGCAAGGCAACCCCGACGTCAATTACAACGGCTAAGTGAAGTACCATCAGAAAGTCTCCTAGAAGATGTGAATGCAGCATTGAGTGCGATCCCTACCACAACCATTACTGAAACCAATGAGCTGCTATACAACTCAGCAGCAGTGATCCTCGAGATGCTTGGCTATAAGAGCAACCATGGGAGCCATGAGAAACAGTACCCACCATGGAAACAAAGGCTGGAGGCTAAGATCAAGCAGACACGTAGAGAAGTGAGCCAACTGACAAAGGCCAAGAAAGGTGCAATGAGAAAACAAGTACCCAAGAGGTACAACCAGATGCCCATACCTGAAGCACTTGAAACTGCCAAACAAAGGCTCCATCCAAGCCTTGGCCAGCCGCCTAACGAGGTACACGAGAGAGAACGAAGCCAGAAGAATAAACCGGCTGTTCGCAACTCAACCTGCAAAAGTGTATGCTCAATGGCAGGGTAATAACAGCAGAGCAGACCCTCCAAGGCTGGAAACTGAACAATACTGGAAAAGTATATGGGAGAGGGAGGCATCACACAACAGCGATGCACAGTGGCTGGTGGCTCTGAGAGAGGACCACAGCAACCTCCCTGAACAGAATCCAGTTACCATCACAGCGGCAGACATCCAAGAAAGAGTCTCAGGTATGAAAAACTGGACAGCACCGGGCCCTGACAGGATCCATAGTGGTATAATAATTTTTATTATTATTTTTGTTTATATTGTTTATAGTTACTGGGTGCTCATAGTTCTCTACAGGTCATGTCAAATCATGTCATGTCCTCCATGTTAGTCCAAGCATGGAGTAGACATAACTAAAGACATGGCTTGCCAGAGAACTGTTTAATTAAATTTTTTGGTGTGTGTGTGTGTGTGTGTGTGTGTGTGTGTGTGTGTGTGTGTGTGTGTGTGTGTGTGTGTGTGTGTGATTGTGAATACCAAAGCTTCCGGAAGTAGTAGTTTTGGAAATCTGGCGGATGTTGACTGGGGCGGCAGTAGCTCAGTGGGTAGAGCGGTCGTCTTTCAACCGGAAGGTTCATACCACAGTTCATACTGTCGTTGTGTCCTTGGGCAAGACACTTAACCCACCTTGCCTCCAGTGACTGTAACACTGGTAATGTAATGTAAGTTGCTTTGGATAAAAGCGTCTGCTAAATGAATAAATGTAAATGTAAATGTAATGTTGAGTGGGCTGCATGTATTTACATCACCATAGTTGATGTGTTTCCATAAAGTTGGCCAGCATAGGAGATTCTTAAACGCTGAAAGATCGAGATTCCTTAAATGGTGAGATCCGCTTTGTCAAGACCCTGCATATATGGTTTTTGGTGAGATTAAAAGCCGAAAATGTATGTGTTTCGATCGAGACACTGCCTGTGTGCTTTATGGTGAGATTGTAAACGTGATTTTCTGAGATTAATCTGTGTTAAAGATTGTTGTCTTGCTAGATTTAATTTTGATAGATACCCTATGCTCTGTAAGTCTTTATGGTGTTTCTTGAAACTGACTCGTGCGATTAGTTCATTGGCCCTGACATGTGCGAAACTCTATGCGAGATAGAGCACCTAATTACAATAAAGCATATGGGGGTCTAAAGACCTAGTCTGGGAAGCTCATGATTTACTTCAGATAAATATTCACAAATCCTAATACGCCGCATTCAAACTGTCTGATCTAACTACGAATGTCGGTTTATTGTGCGACACTCACACGGGAAGTGTGGGATATGCACAAGGTAGCTCGAGCTGACTCTTTAATCGAGACCCTGCCGAAACCTATGGTTAATGGTGAGATTTGAGTCCAGTCGCGTTGGACGTGACATATAGGAAGACGTAGGCCTACGTAGAGTGTTCACTGCATGTGAAGCGGTGAGATTTTAAAGCCCACTGAAAGTGAGGGGGCTTATACTGAGAATTGTTGACCTAAAGAGTTAAAGATAAAAGGTGAGTGTGAGAGAATAAATGTGTTATGAATGGGCCATTGTTGGATGAAGAATGAGTCTAATGATGTAAATCAGAACAACGGTAATGTTTTTGCGTTTAAAGAAAGTTTGAACAACATCAGAGAGAAAGGTAGCTTCCATAAGCTATTTTTCTAGGCTTCCTATGTGACGACAGAAGCCAGTTTGAGATAAGAGAGAAGCAGAGAAGAGATTTTGAAAGAAATACACACATGTACTTCAAAACACTAATCATTTGTATTTTGTATAAATGTTTTCTGGGAGCATCTAGGTCTCGGCCTTCCTCCGCTCGGACAACAGTGCCCTCTCCAAACTTCCTCTGCACCCCACCCCAACTGCTCCTTTTCGGCTGAAAAAAAAAGCTGCAGACAGACCAGCAGCAGCAAACACGGAAGCTGTAAGATAAACGAATTCAGACAAACGTTTATTTATTTTAAATTTTGATCTATTGAGATTGACCAAAAAGGTATTTGTAAAGTGTGTTTGTAAATTAGATGAAACTTGAAATTAATATGAATGTAATGTATTTCTCTGAGGAAAAATGCACAATTGCCATGGAGACGAGAGCGAGGTGGAAGGTGGGCGTGACAGACGAGAGGGCACTGAGAGGAGAGGGAGGGGGTCGAAACTGGGTCCAGACGAGAGACGAGGGGATGACCTCATAACTGACCGCTTCAACTAACAGGTCAGGTACATAAACACACATGTAAATACACACACATAAAGACACAAACACGGACACATGAGACACATGAGACACACATCTACAGAATCTACAGAGGAGGATGTGATTTTGGTTTATGAGAGAAAATAATCAAATTCTGTTAAAGAACAGTTGGTTTTGTATTTTATGTGACACGGCAGTGTGAACATTAAAGGTTTAAAGAAGTTAAAGATCCAACACTTGGATCCAAAACAAGAGTAGTGATTGATGTTTTGCTAAACAGGTTTGTGTATCTATTAGTACGAGAACTAATAGAGGTCTTTAATATCAGTGTGGTTCAAACACACGGTATAACGCCAATAAAAGAATGAAAATGATTACTTTGTAATTGGAAGAATTTAAATATGTGTCTTAAAGTTGAATTGCGCAGAGTAAGATAAAGATAATATAACTTTATAGTTGGGCCATAAGCTCACATTTAAAAGAAAACAATGTTACCAGAATCTAAGTAAAGAAAAGAAACATTTATGTATTTCTCTGGTTTGGTTTTGATGAATAATGGAGAAAGTGGATTCAAAACAACCACTGTTTGGATTCACGAGGAATGTTTAAACACAAGATAACATTCTATGTAAGTCAATAGAAGGGGCTTCACAACACCCTCCTTCTAGGGGGGCTTCACAACACCCTCCTTTATGCTCCCAGGAGCTAGAAATGTTTTGGTTTGGGTTTTTGTTTTTTTAGCTCCACAGACGGGAGCCTTTACATTAAACAAACTTTTAATGTTGAGAAAAATACTGAGTTAGAAATGTCAGTGACAGAGACAGTCTGCACTGAACTGATGTGTTAAATAAAGTTTATGATACTTAATTATGAAAACTGTTTGACCTTCTGACAGGTCTGTTGATACGAATATAGTCCACTTTTGAGTTTTATTGAATCTATGGAACATGATTTGGTAAACTAAACTGAATATGGTTTTTGAGAAGAAAAACTTAAAGTTTAAGTAATTGGAAAATTGAAATGAAGATAGTTCAAAATAAATTATAATCATTATTTTTTTTTGGTACTTTATAATTAAGGTATAGTGTCATCTATACAATAAAGATTTAAACTGTAATGTAAATTGGTAATCTGGTTTTGGTGATTAAAAACATGAATATATGTTAAAACAGTTCAAACTGTTAAAACGATCTTAAAGGTTTTATTTGAAAAATTGAAAGTAAATGAGAAATAAGTAAATAAAAAAGATAATTGTTAAACTAACAAGGTGAATTGTTAAAGTTTAAGAGCATATGCCAATGGCTCGCTGGGTTTAATCACTGTTTGAAGTGATTTAAAAAAATAAAATTGAGTACTGGGACGAACACAAGGTCCTTTTGAACAGACGTTAAGTTTTTGTTTTGGTTTTGACCAAACTTTGGGTTTTTGTAACCTAAAGAAAAAGAAAAAAAGAGGATGAGATGTTACATTTTATTAAATGAACAATAATGATAATTACTGATTGCAATTTTGGTGAATTTGAATAAATAAAGAGAGACACGTTAATTTGATTTTACATTTGGTGTTAAAGTTTCTGTTTAACATTGAGTGAGGTGAATTCTTTATGTGGCACCTGAATGCCAAATTAGTGTAAACATGAAAATAGTAATTGATAAAACGTTTTTATGTTACATTTAAATTAATGTGGGAAAAATACAAAAACACTGGTTTATTGTATTTAGCACCTGGTGATAAAACTGAGTTTTACAGAGACAGTATAGAACAAATCTATACTGAACAAAATCCTGAAGAAATTTAATTTAAAATAAAAAATAAAGCAGAATTTGAAAAGAACTTTGTTGATTTTACGTTTAGTCTTTCCTTTTAAACGACAATCACAAAGGGGATGGTGTTTTGGAGGAAAGCAGTTTGAACAGAGCAGAGGCTTTGTGGTGTGTTCAAGCAGCTGAGACATGCTGCCTGTTAGTGGTTTACCCCCAGAGGGAGGGGTCTGATTGGATGAAAAGCCACGCTCTGAACCAATCCCTTGTTCTTCCTGAAGGGGCCCTGGCTCCGCCTCTTGCTCACCTGGTGGATCAGCACCTGCAGGTGACTGGAGTGGTCCGGCATCACTGCGGCCAGGTAGTCTCCTCTGGAGTGCCAGACACCTGAGAGATTTGGGGTGTTGGATCTTGATTCTGATTCCTTGGTGAAGCTCCTCCCCGTTGACGTCGCTCCAAGAGAAAAGCCCCTCCCCCTTCAATGACGACTCCTCCTGAGAACCTGTCAGAAGATGTTCCGTCGCTGTGGAAACCTGTTTATCTGCAGCTGTTGCCGGGGGCGACACCAGGAGAACGCACTTGTCTACGGCGAGGGCCAACCAGACTCAGGTTCTGGTTCTGGTTCCAGGCCTGTTACTGGTTTAACCCCAGAGGGAGGGGTCTGACCCAAGGGGGATTAAGAAATTTTGTTTTGAAGTAAGAGAAAAATGTGTTTTCTTTCTAAAGAAAGTAATTTGAGGTAAATTGAACAATATTTTGAGAATATTCTAATTTTAAAGAACATGTGAAATAAATTGTGAATTGAATGTGAATGTTTAAAAGTTTGTGACAATAGATCATGAGAAACCAGTTCTGATCTATATAAATTATTTATGTTTTCATCAACTGAGTTAAATTTATCAAATTGTGGAAGATACCAATTACAGTTACAGGTAAAGACCAACAACTCATGGTAACTAAAATTAAAACTGAACTAAACAAAGTTAAGTTTTAAATATAACATAAACAAAAGTGATGCTATTTGAAAAACATAAAGAAGATGAATAAATAGAAATGCTAATTAATGAAATAACAATTTAAGGTAAAAAAAACATTCTGATTTTATTTTTATTTTGTTTATCTTTTATTTTATTTTGTTTTTTGTGGTGTTTTGAGCCATGGTTGTCCCATGTCTCAAAAAGGGGGGAGATGAAGGTTTAAACCAAACTGTATTAAAGTGATGAAGGAATGCTTGGTTAACCTAATGGTTAGCATAATGCTATAACAACAGGGTTTAATACAGTTAAAAGAAGAGTTTATATCAAATAATGAAATAAAGAAAGTTGACAGGACTTTTCTGGAGAAGCACTATTTAGTCTGATTAAACCTTTTCAGATTAAAGTAGATTTCCAGCAGAACCATATCTGTGGAAACGAGGTTGTAGCAGAACCACCAGTGGAATCCCCACGGATTAACTGTCCTGCCTTAACTGCCCTGCCAGAGGCCTTCAGAGACAAGCCTGTATCTGAAAGCCTCAAACTTAACACTGTTTTCTTTCAGATAAAAGCATGGCCAAAGTGCTTTATGGACGAGAAATGCCATTAATGACTTTGCTCTTGCTTTTACAAGCAGTGGAACCTGGGTCACAGGGCACCAGGATCAAAGGTGGCCCAGGACCAGTGCCACCCCCCCCCTGGTGCCATGTCTTTTTAACCATAAACTGATGATAACATTGTTATGTCAGCTGGATTCAAGAACTGTGCTCTTTACCAGAGAGCGCTCCATCTCCATTCTGAGTGACAATTGGAATGCTTTTGATCCTAACATCCAAGAACGATCAAAGACCTCCCCTGGTGGTCAAATGAACAAATGACTCTATCCAATCATCAAAAGACAATTTCGTAATTCTTACATTACAGGAAAATGTATTTTTGATATTGTGTTGTTTATACTTTTAGGACACGGAGTTGCGACCCAAAACAACTCCCTTTATGGTTTCCGTTTTGTTTTAAATGAAATGTAATTAATGTTTCAACAATATTCTACATATTCTTAATACTCGACTTTTCTTTGTATAATCCTACAGATATAAATGTTGGTTATGTGTTATGAGAATGGGTTGAAACAAAAGGAATGTTTTAAAAACTTTAGTTAAAACTTTAGTTTAGATTTTCCCAAGCAACTTCCTCTTCCGCCAACTTCCTCTTCCGCCGGAAGAGCGCCCCCGGCTCGAAGTTGATAAAACTGGCTGCGAGCCAAAACTCTCGCTCTTCTGCTTTTTCGCCTCTTGACCTCTGCGTCTACGGTCCACTCAGGACCGCTAATGCCACCACGGCTAAGCTTTTGAGCCTTGTGTTAGTGCGAGTAAACTCTTTGTTCTAAGACTGTGCCTGCTAAAAGCGCCCGCTCCCTTCCCAAAGGAGCGCGCACAGAAGCAAGTTTTAACCAGCAAACAGCTGAGAACTCTTTCATTGACACTGCAATGACCTGTCCAAGACTTTTAACGGTACACGGAGGTCCAGGCACTCTGAGCAACAACCGGACATCCCTTTCTACATCCCGGCTGCAAACCCTCTGGAGGAGACGTCACGCGACGGCATCTTCGGTGTGGAACGCTCCAGGAAGCATCCAGAACGCTCCAACATTCCGGACTCCCGGACTGCTGATAGCGACCCACCGGACCGAGCCAGCCCCGCTGACCTCAGTAAGTCCGCACGTGACACAACAGCCTTGGCGTCATTAAAATGTCCTCTGCCCAAAATCGCCACTCCCTCCTCCGTTAAAGGCCCTTTGGTTAAATGCCATCAGTTAGATTATGTTTTAACATTCCTCTGGTTTCACAAACCCTGTGAAAGCAAATAATTATTCCTATATTTAATCCTTTGTTCGTTCCTGTGTTGTGTGTTTATCCTTTCCCCTGTTCCAATGTTAAGTTATCCTTATACCTGTGTTAGATCTGTGTGATTTTTAATAAAACCCCATAAAAGACATTAATGTTTCTCTGTTTATAATTAAGAAATGTTCGAAAACAATAGAATTCTCTTCCTTTAAGATTAATGAGACTAGGCTAAACAGTTTCTCTGGACCTTTTAAAACCAGGGTGGTGCCCCTTTTAATTAGAAATTAATTTTAATGAATGAATATTAATATCAAAATTAATTATTGAAATTATTAAAATTAATCTTCTATATGTTTATACAAACATACCCTTGTATATTACACTATATACGCTACAGTATTATTTTTGGTGCCCCTTTACGGGACAATTTGATGATAAAAATATTAATTGATAATTTACCCAAATTAATAAATTTAATATTTCTTATTACATCATATATTATAACTCATACGCTACAAGGTTTATCTGCTGTTTCAATTTTATGGTTTGATCATTTTAAGGGCTTTTATGGTTTCGTTTGACAAAAACATAGGAGGCACTTTCTATGGGTCTATAATGTCAGATAACGTTTTGATTTGTTTGTTTGTTCTTTATTTTGATGGAAGCCAACTACAACAAGTATACCAGTTCAGAAAAGGAGTTTTGACAATTAATATAGCCACCACCAGTAAGAGCTAATATTAACATAGTTCTTTGAACTTATATCATCTTGGTTTACACCTATGAAGGGAAGTACACCTGTGAGCAGGGCTAGTGACGTGGGTCACATGACTTCCTGTGACATCACTCTGAACTTGACAAACATAGAGATCAGGGACAGGTGCAGTGCAAAGCAGAAGTCTGGAGGTTTTGTGAAAGTAAGACCATTAGACCAGTGTTGCCTGCTGACCGGAAACATGCGTCCTTAAAGGATCCTCGTTTTATTTGTGTTCACATACAATGTGACGGAGAACATCGTGAGTCGAAACTCACACTTTAGGAGCCAAACAGCAGCTCCCTCAGGTTCATTTGAGAGCTCCATTTACATTGACGACAGAGGTGTCCTTCGAAGGTGTCCTTAATGAATATAAGGCTAAAATTCAACTAGCATTAGGATTTGAATTTTTACCATTTGGGACAATTTATGAAAATGTGGATTAAAGCATATAAAGTATATTTATAAACAACAAAGGTTTATGAATTGTACGAGAGATGCTGTAACTGTTAATTAAAACTGGAAATGAGAGCGAACTGGTCCAAGGACTGGACAGAACAAAAAAACACTGAGCATGCTTTTAGCTGAAAAGGGGGGATCTACAAAAGGATTTCCTCCAAAGTAACACAGGACTAGTTACAGCAGAACTAAAGCCTTTGAGAAAGGACTTCAAACTCTAGCAGAGGAATTAGAGTATTCTGGAATAGAGAAATTAATTTTGACCTGGGTTTGACAACATATTTGGAAAATTTACTGGGATTTTAGAATCTGTATTGAGACACAGTACATGTACTTGTTGTTGCACTTCCATGTCGGATAACTTTTGTTTGAGTTGCTTTCCATGTATCCGGAGCTTGTTGGTGAGATTGATGAATGTGGCCATTGCTGGGTCAACATTCATGGACATGCACCAGGGAAACGACTAAGGTCAAGGCTTTGACCTCAGATGGACACTTTGATATCTGAGGGACGTTATTGTTTGCATGTACACCAACGGGACAACAGCTCCAGGATGGATCATACTACAGACCTAATGGGGCCGTATGGTTCATTGAATTTATTATGCTGAAGAGAGTTTTTCTTTTCGTTACAGGGACAGAAATGGACAGGCAGGGACAGGCCAGAGATCTTGAGTCCACTGGGTTGACCAGCTTAACCTCTGGCAAATTTTTCTACTTTATTTTGGAGTGACACTGTGTTTTGATTTATGAATTTAAAGAATTTGAATTTGAAGAATCAGTGCATTACTCTGTGGGTTCCTATTTTGATTCGAAACATATCCAATTATAATCGTTTGTTGTGTTTGTTTTGACATGTGTTGTAAGTTAATCATTTGAAGTGATTACATATGTTTGATGCTTGATGTTTGTGTTTTGTCACCACCTTTGGGGCGAGGGGAGGATAGAAGAATTTTTCCCACCTTTAGGTCATTTTACCAATTGGTCAAATGTTCTTCTGGCTGGGTCAACTGCCCTGCTGGGTTTTCGCTTCTGTCATATTTTACAATTCACACTCAAGCTAGTAGGTTGTTTATGCTAATGGTTATCAGCATAAAGGGGGGAATGTTATAATAATTTTTATTATTATAATTGTTTATATTGTTTATAGTTACTGGGTGCTCATAGTTCTCTACAGGTCATGTCAAATCATGTCATGTCCTCCATTATAGTTCAAGCATGGAGTGGACATAACTAAAGACATGGCTTGTCAGAGGACTTCTGCACCTGGAGCTGGGGCCTTGGAGGAGGGTGTATGGAAAATACACCTCCCACTGACAGCCCCCACTGCAGTGATATAAAATCTCATGTTTTGTTTACTTCTTTAAGCAAATTCAGTTCTGTACCTTTGATATATCCATGTCTTTGCTTCATTCTTGCAAGAATAAAACCTGGCCTTTCGCTTTTTATATTATAATCTGTCTCCGTGTCTCTCTGGATAATATAAGGATATAGAATTCTTATAACACATACCTACTGGCTAAAGAAGCTCACTTCACTCCACGAGCGCCTTGCAGCACAAATGAACCAGCTGCTAAGGGATGGGACGCACCCTGAATGGCTTACCGAAGGGCGTACAATCCTGATCCTGAAGGATCCCACAAAAGCGTACAGTCCCATCCAACTATTGGCCAATAACCTGTCTCTCCACAACATGGAAGCTCATGTCAGTTCATCATTGCGGCTAAGATAAGTAAGTAAGTAAGTAAGTAAGTAAGTTTTATTTATATAGCACCTTTCACAGATATAGATCACAAAGTGCTTTACAATGTGCTTACCACTCACCCCATTCACACACATTCACACCTGGGGCAGACAGAGATGGCGGCTGCCACACAAACGGCGCTCAACCTTCTCCGACCACCACCAAACACACCTCTACAGTCACACACATTCATACACCAGTGCTACAGACACTGGAGGCAAGGTGGGTTAAGTGTCTTGCCCAAGGACACAACGACAGTATGAACTGTGGGGCGAGCGGGAATCGAACCTACTACCTTCCGGTTGAGTGGGCACATGGATCAATACATGAGCAAAGCACAGAAGGGCATCGGCAAAGAAATCAGAGGAGCTAAACACCAACTCCTGGTTGACAGAACAGTCACCCAAGACTGCAGAACCCGACACACCAACCTGTGCACTGCCTGGATTGATTACAAGAAAGCATATGACTCAATGCCACACACATGGATCACTGAATGCTTGGAGATGTACAACATCAACAGGTCTCTAAGAGACTTCATTGCAAACTCAATGAGGCTGTGGAAAACCACCCTTGAGGCCAATGGCAAGCCACTTGCACAAGTATCTATCAAATGTGGCATATACCAAGGAGATGCTCTATCCCCACTCCTGTTCTGCATAGGCCTGATGGATGAGAGGAGAGTCTGTGAGGGGAGTGGGATGGTGGGGGTAGAAGAGTCTATGAGGGTAGTGGGATGGTGGGGGTGGGAGGAGAATCATGGGAAGTGGGATGGTTAGAAGAGTCTATGAGGGTAGTGGGATGGTGGGGGTAGAAGAGTCTATGAGGGTAGTGGGATGGCGGGGTGGGAGGAGAGTCTGTAAGAGTGGGATGGTGGGGATGAGAGGAGAGTGTGTGAGGGGAGTGGGATGGTGGGGGTAGAAGAGTCAATGAGGGTAGTGGGATGGTGGAGGATGAGAGGAGAGTCTGTGAGGGTAGTGGGATGGTGGGGGTAGAAGAGTCTATGAGGGTAGTGGGATGGCGGGGTGGGAGGAGAGTCTGTGAAGTGGGATGGTGTAGAAGAGTCTATGAGGGTAGTGGGATGGTGAGGGGGTAGAAGAGTCAATGAGGGTAGTGGGATGGTGGGGGATGAAAGGAGAGTCTGTAAAGTGGGATGGTGGGGGTAGAAGAGTCTGAGGGTAGTGGGATGGTGGGGGTGGGAGGAGAGTCTGTGAGGGTAGTGGGATGGTGGGGGTAGAGAAGTCTATGAGGGTAGTGGGATGGTGGGGGTGAGAGGAGAGTCTGTGAGGGAGTGGGATGGTGGGGATGAGAGGAGAGTCTGTGAGGGGAGTGGGATGGTGGGGGTAGAAGAGTCTATGAGGGTAGTGGGATGGTGGAGGGATGAGAGGAGAGTCTGTGAGGGAGTGGGATGGTGGGGTAGAAGAGTCTATGAGGGTAGTGGGATGGTGGGGGTAGAAGAGTCTATGAGGGTAGTGGGATGGTGGGGGTAAAAGAGTCTATGAGGGTAGTGGGATGGTGGGGGATGAGAGGAGAGTCTGTGAGGGAGTGGGATGGTGGGGGTAGAAGAGTCTATGAGGGTAGTGGGATGGTGGGGGTGGGAGGAGAGTCTGTGAGGGAGTGGGATGGTGGGGGGGTAGAAGAGTCTATGAGGGTAGTGGGATGGTGGGGGGGAGGAGAGTCTGTGAGGGTAGTGGGATGGTGGTGGGGGATAGAAGAGTCTATGAGGGTAGTGGGATGGTGGGGATGAGAGGAGAGTCTGTGAGGGGAGTGGCATGGTGGGGGTAGAAGAGTCTATGAGGGTGGTGGGATGGTGGGGGATGAGAGGAGAGTCTGTGAGGGGAGTGGGATGGTGGGGATGAGAGGAGAGTCTGTGAGGGGAGTGGGATGGTGGGGGTAGAAGAGTCTATGAGGGTAGTGGGATGGTGGGGGTGAGAGGAGAGTCTGTGAGGGGAGTGGGATGGTGGGGGTAGAAGAGTCAATGAGGGTAGTGAGATGGTGGGGATGAGAGGAGAGTCTGTGAGGGAGTGGGATGGTGGGGGTAGAAGAGTCTATGAGGGTAGTGGGATGGTGGGGGTAGAAGAGTCAATGAGGGTAGTGGGATGGTGGGGGATGAAAGGAGAGTCTGTAAGGGGAGTGGGATGGGGGGTAGAAGAGTCTGAGGGTAGTGGGATGGTGGGGGTGGGAGGAGAGTCTGTGAGGGTAGTGGGATGGTGGGGGTAGAGAAGTCTATGAGGGTAGTGGGATGGTGGGGGTGAGAGGAGAGTCTGTGAGGGAGTGGGATGGTGGGGATGAGAGGAGAGTCTGTGAGGGGAGTGGGATGGTGGGGGTGAGAAGAGTCTATGAGGGTAGTGGGATGGTGGAGGGAGAGTCTGTGAGGGGAGTGGGATGGTGGGGGTAGAGGAGAGTCTATGAGGGTAGTGGGATGGTGGGGGGTAGAAGAGTCTATGAGGGTAGTGGGATGGTGGGGGTAAAGAGTCTATGAGGGTAGTGGGATGGTGGGGGATGAGAGGAGAGTCTGTGAGGGAGTGGGATGGTGGGGGTAGAAGAGTCTATGAGGGTAGTGGGATGGTGGGGTGGGAGGAGAGTCTGTGAGGGAGTGGGATGGTGGGGGTAGAAGAGTCTATGAGGGTAGTGGGATGGTGGGGGTGGGAGGAGAGTCTGTGAGGGTAGTGGGATGGTGGTGGGGGATAGAAGAGTCTATGAGGGTAGTGGGATGGTGGGGATGAGAGGAGAGTCTGTGAGGGAGTGGATGGTGGGGGTAGAAGAGTCTATGAGGGTGGTGGGATGGTGGGGGATGAGAGGAGAGTCTGTGAGGGGAGTGGGATGGTGGGGGTAGAAGAGTCAATGAGGGTAGTGGGATGGTGGGGATGAGAGGAGAGTCTGTGAGAGGAGTGGGATGGTGGGGGTAGAAGAGTCTATGAGGGTAGTGGGATGGTGGGGATGAGAGGAGAGTCTGTGAGGGGAGTGGGATGGTGGGGGTAGAAGAGTCAATGAGGGTAGTGAGATGGTGGGGATGAGAGGAGAGTCTGTGAGGGAGTGGGATGGTGGGGGTAGAAGAGTCTATGAGGGTAGTGGGATGGTGAGGGGGTAGAAGAGTCAATGAGGGTAGTGGGATGGTGGGGGATGAAAGGAGAGTCTGTAAGGGAGTGGGATGGGGGTAGAAGAGTCTGAGGGTAGTGGGATGGTGGGGGGTGGGAGGAGAGTCTGTGAGGGTAGTGGGATGGTGGGGGTAGAGAAGTCTATGAGGGTAGTGGGATGGTGGGGGGTGAGAGGAGAGTCTGTGAGGGGAGTGGGATGGTGGGGATGAGAGGAGAGTCTGTGAGGGGTGGGATGGTGGGGGTAGAAGAGTCTATGAGGGTAGTGGGATGGTGGGGGATGAGAGGAGAGTCTGTGAGGGAGTGGGATGGTGGGGGTAGAAGAGTCTATGAGGTAGTGGGATGGTGGGGGGTAGAAGAGTCTATGAGGGTAGTGGGATGGTGGGGGTAAAAGAGTCTATGAGGGTAGTGGGATGGTGGGGGATGAGAGGAGAGTCTGTGAGGAGTGGGATGGTGGGGGTAGAAGAGTCTATGAGGGTAGTGGGATGGTGGGGGTGGGAGGAGAGTCTGTGAGGAGTGGGATGGTGGGGGAGAAGAGTCTATGAGGGTAGTGGGATGGTGGGGGTGGGAGGAGAGTCTGTGAGGGTAGTGGGATGTGGGGGATGAGAGGAGAGTCTGTGAGGGGAGTGGATGGTGGGGGGTAGAAGAGTCTATGAGGGTAGTGGGATGGTGGGGGTGGGAGGAGAGTCTGTGAGGGGAGTGATTGGGGGGAGAAGAGTCTATGAGGTAGTGGGATGGTGGGGGTGGAGGAGAGAGTCTGTGAGGGTAGGGATGGTGGGGATAGAAGAGTCTATGAGGGTAGTGGGATGGTGGGGGATGAGAGGAGAGTCTGTGAGGGGAGTGGCATGGTGGGGGTTGTTTGGGACTCAACCGAGGACTCAACCGAGATGCAGGCACATCTGTCTCCTGCATGTGTCAAGTCCATTCTAACTACCCCGAAGGCTATCAGGCTAGGCCAGAAAGTGACTGTGCACTTCTTTCAAAGAATATTGGGTCTACCTTTGGGCCTTCTGCACATGAGACCATTTCTCATTTTTGTTCCCACTCTAGGTCCACGTTGTCGTCGCATGATACTAACAACAGATGCATCCCCCATGGGCTGATGGCCGTCCAGCCCAAGGGAAATGGAGAGGCCATCTTAATATCCTCGAGATGAAGGCTGTATTTCTGGCCCTGAAATTCTTCCTCTAGCAGCTAAGGGGAAGCTTTGAGCTCAGGACAAGTTCCTGTCCCTCAAGGCAATTTATATCCAATTTATTGTCCGGACAGGCTGTGACACACGGGGTATGGAAAATCCACCCCGAGGTAGTGAGCCAAATCTGGGAAAGATTACGAAGCAGAGGTGGACCTCGTTGCTTTACAGCAGACAGCACAATGTCCCCTCTACTTCTCTCTGACTCTTCCAGCTCCCCGGGGTCTAGACGTTATGGCTCCCAGCCCCTGCTGTAGAGACTATTTTGAGTGCTAGATCTCCCTCTACTAGGAAATCCTATGCCTCTGTGTCTTGGAAGCCTGGTGTGCTACACACCATACAGACTCAGTTCACTGCCAGTGTTGGAGTTTCTGCAGGACAAACTGTCCTATGGCACTAATTTTAGCACATTCTTTGTGTCTTTGTGGCCGCCATTTCCGCTTGCCACGCCCTGAGGTCTCGATAGGGAGACACTCTCTAGTTGCCCACTTCATTCGAGGGGCCAAGTGGTTAAGGCCGCCCACTGGAGATACAGTTCCTACCTGGGACCCAGCCATAAGGCTTGAGGGCTTAGTCACTTTGAACCGCTAGAGCCAGTGTCTGTCAGGCTTCTGACTCTAAAGATGTTATTTCTGTCAACCATTACCAATCTTAAGAGGATTGGGGATTTACAGGCTCTGTCAGTTTTGCCCCTGGCCTGGTCAAAGCCATTATGCATCCTCACCCTAATCATCTTCCAAAAGTTCCATTCTCTATCCTGAATCCGGTCATTCTTGAAGCCTTCTGTTCTCTGCCATTTACAACACCGGAGCAGGAGAGTCTTCACTTACTGTGTCTAGTATGTGCCCTCCAAACTTATGTCGACCGCACTAGCCAGTGGCGTAAGTGCGAACAGCTGTTTGTATGCAACGGGGGCTGCAAGCTAGAGGCTGCAGCAACCAGGCAAACTATATCACGTTTGGTGAGGGATGCCATTGCTCTGGTTTATAAGGCGTTCAAACTTCTTGCCCATAGGTGTATCATAAAGCTCCTCTTCCTCTATTCCCCATTGCCCGAGACATTCACTGAGCACGTCATCTGTTGATGTACTTCTTGGATGTTTCATCCTGGATTTTGGCTTTCACACTCGCTAGTTCACGGCCTTCCTCACAGCGTGCATTTATAGTCTCAGGGTGCTGGATTTGGGATGGAACCCTCCAAGCATGGTGAGGAGCTTTGTGTCTTAACGCCTGTGGTCTGTATCTCTTCCTTTGGCCACCTTATTATTCTCGCAGGGCATCTGATCACTGGCAGGGTGTAGCTGTTAATTCTGTTTCTTGCATCTTGCCATTGAGCTGACTTTATAGGACTTGCCTTACTCATTGGAGGTATTTGGCAGTTGCTGTTTTCCTTGTTACCTCTTCGAGGTTGCCATTTGCCTGTGGTATTCCAAGGTACTTGTAACCATCCTGTCTGCTATTGTTCCTTCTGGGAGTGAGACCCCTCTCTGTGTGGACTACCTTCCTCTCTTTGTCTACCATTGGCTACACTTCTTAAGTTCGAATGACATCCCAATGTCAGAGCTGTAGATCCTGGTGGTGTGGATCAGTGAGTCGATGTCTGGATTCTTAGTGTATAGCTTGATGTCATCCATGTAGAAGAGGTGACTGATGGTGGCCCCATTCCTGAGTCGGAATCCATAGCCAGTCGGTTGATTATTTGACTGAGGGTTCGACAGCAATTTGATGGGGTGCTGGATTTGGGATGGAACCCTCCAAGCATGGTGAGGAGCTTTTGTGTCTTAACGTCTGTGGTCTGTATCTCTTCCTTTGGCCACCTTATTATTCCCGCAGGGCATCTGATCACTGGCAGGGTGTAGCTGTTAATTGCCCGTGCCTTGTTCTTGCCATTGAGCTGACTTTATAGGACTTGCCTTACTCATTGGAGGTATTTGGCAGTTGCTGTTTTCCTTGTTACCTCTTCGAGGTTGCCATTTGCCTGTGGTATTCCAAGGTACTTGTAACCATCCTGTCTGCTATTGTTCCTTCTGGGAGTGAGACCCCTTCTGTGTGGACTACCTTCCCTCTCTTTGTCACCATTTGGCTACACTTCTTAAGTTCGAATGACATCCCAATGTCAGAGCTGTAGATCCTGGTGGTGTGGATCAGTGAGTCGATGTCTCGCTCGCTCTTAGTGTATAGCTTGATGTCATCCATGTAGAAGAGGTGACTGATGGTGGCCCCATTCCTGAGTCGGAATCCATAGCCAGTCGTGTTGATTATTTGACTGAGGGGGTTCAGAACAGTGTGGGGACAGAGCATCCCTTTGGTATATGCCACATTTGATGGATACTTGTGCAAGTGGCTTGCCATTGGCCTCAAGGGTGGTTTTCCACAGCCTCATCAAATTTGATATGAAGTCTCTTAGAGTCCTGTTGATGTTGTACATCTCCAAGCATTCAGTGATCCATGTGTGTGGCATTGAGTCATATGCTTTCTTGTTGGTTGGTTGGTGTGTCAGGTTCTGCAGTCTTGGGTGACTGTTCTGTCAACCAGGAGTTGGTGTTTGGCTCCTCTGGTTTCTTTGCCGATATCCTTCTGTGCTTTGCTCATGTATTGATTCATGTGCCCACAATGCCGCAATGCCTGACATGAGCTTTCTGTTTGGGAGAGACAGGTTATTGGCTGATAGTTGGATGGGACTGAACCCTTTGTGGGATCCTTCAGGATCAGGATTGTACGCCCTTCGGTAAGCCATTCAGGGTGCGTCCCACCCCTTAGCAGCTGGTTCATTTGTGCTGCAAGGCACTCGTGGAGTGCAGTGAGCTTCTATAGCCAGTAGGTGTGCATCCTGTCAGGGCCCGGTGCTGTGCAGTTTTTCATACCTGAGACTCTTTCTTGGATGTCTGCTGCTGTGATGATAACTGGATTCTGTTCAGGGAGGTTGCTGTGGTCCTCTCTGAGAGCCACCAGCAAATGTGCATCGGTGTTGTTTGATGCCTCCCTCTCCCATATACTTTTCCAGTATTGTTTAGTTTCCTGCCTTGGTGGGTCGGCTCTGCTGTTATTACCCTGCCATTGAGCATACACTTTTGCAGGTTGAGTTGCAAACATTATTCTTCTGGCTTCATTCTCTCTTGTGTACCTCTTTAGGCGGCTGGCCAAGGCTTGGAGCCTTTGTTTGGCAGTTTCAAGTGCTTCAGGTATGGGCATCTGTTTGTACCTATTGGGTACTTGCTTTCTCATTGCACCTTTCTTGGCCTATGTCAGTTGGCTCACTTCACTCCGTGCTTTCTTGATTTTAGCCTCCAGCCTTCGTTTCCATGGTGGGTACTGTTTTTCATGGCTTCCATAGTTGCTCTTATAGCCAAGCATCTTGAGGATCACTGCTGCTGAGGTGTATATCAGCTCATTGGTTTCAGTGATGGTTGTGGTAGGGATCGCACTCAATGCTGCATTCACGTCTTCTAGTAGACTTTCTGATGGTACTTCACTTAGCCGTTGTCATTGGCGTCGGGGTTGCCTTTCATTCATTCTTGCCATGATCTTGTCTTTCAGGTCAGTCGCTGCCTCGTTCAGCGTTATTGCACTTGTTGGGGCTTCATACCCAATCTCCGGTTGGGGTGCCCCCGTTGGCTATGTATATATATAAAAAAATTGTCCTTCACCCTCCGCGGGTGGTCTCTCATCCTTTTTCGAGCTCGGGTCCTCTACCAGAGGCCTGGGAGCTTGAGGGTTCTGCGCAGTATCTTTGCTGTTCCTAGTACTGCACTTTTCTTGACCAAGATGTCTGGTGTTCTTCCAGGGATCTGCTGTAGCCACTCTTCCAGTTTGGGGGTTACTGCCCCGAGTGCTCCGATGACCACAGGCACCACTGTCGCCTTCACCTTCCAAGCCTTTTCCAGCTCTTCTCTGAGGCCTTGGTATTTCTCTAGTTTCTCATGTTCCTTTTTCCTGATGTTGCAATCACTTGGTATTGCAACGTCAACCACAACGGCCTTCCTCTGCTGTTTGTCCACCACCACAATGTCTGGTTGGTTCGCCATTACCATTCTGTCAGTCTGAATCTGGAAGTCCCACAGGATCTTGGCTCGGTCATTCTCTACCACCTTTGGGGGTGTTTCCACTGACCTCGGGGTTTCCAGTCCATACTCCGTACAGATGTTCCTGTACACTATGCCAGCTACTTGGTTATGGCGCTCCATGTATGCTTTCCCTGCCAGCATCTTACACCCTGCAGTTAAGTGTTGGATTGTCTCAGGGCCTGTTTGCACAGCCTACACCTTGGGTCTTGTCTGGTGTGGTAGATTTGGGCCTCTATTGCTCTGGTGCTCAAGGCCTGCTCCTGTGCAGCCATGATGAGTGCCTCTGTGCTGTCCTTCAGTCCGGCCCGTTCTAGCCATTGGTAGGATTTCTTGATATCAGCCACTTCAGTTATGTTCGGTGGTACATCCCATGTAGGGGTTTGTCCTCCCATGATGGTCCCTCCTCCAGCTCCTCTTCCTCTGTTCCCCATTGCCTGAGACATTCACTGAGCACGTCATCTGTTGGGGCCTTATCTTTGATGTACTTGTGGATCTTGGATGTTTCATCCTGGATAGTGGTTCTCACACTCACTAGTCCACGGCCGCCTTCTTTACGGCTAGCGTACAGTCTCAGGGTGCTGGATTTGGGGTGGAACCCTCCATGCATGGTGAGGAGCTTTCGTGTCTTAACGTCTGTGATCTGTATCTCTTCCTTTGGCCACCTTATTATTCCCGCAGGGTATCTGATCACTGGCAGGGCGTAGCTGTTTTTTTGCCCGTGCCTTGTTCTTGCCATTGAGCTGACTTCTTAGGACTTGCCTTACTCGTTGGAGGTATTTGGCAGTTGCTGTTTTCCTTGTTACCTCTTCGAGGTTGCCATTTGCCTGTGGTATTCCAAGGTACTTGTAACCATCCTCAATGTCTGCTATTGTTCCTTCTGGGAGTGAGACCCCTTCTGTGTGGACTACCTTCCCTCTCTTCGTCACCATTGGACTACACTATATATATATATATATATATATATATATATATATATATATATATACTATATATATATATATATATATATATAATATATATATATATATAATTGAGAGTGTTATTGTCTAAAGCTGACTTGGAGATGATTATTCATGATTTTATCTCTTCTTGTCTTGATTATTAGGCCCGAGCCGGTGATGACCGGGAGGGCCTATTATTTTTGCTCGGATTATTAGGCCCGAGCCGGTGATGACCGGGAGGGCCTATTGTTTTTGCTCAGATTTTTACTAGGCCCGAGCCGGTGATGACCGGGAGGGCCTATTGTTTTTGCTCGGATTTTTTTTTTTTTTTTTTTTTATTGTGACCAAATGATCCTAAATTTGACCCAGTGAATAAGAGATGTGTGTACCAAATTTTATGTCTCTATGACAAACTAAATTCTTGGGTCCCATTATAAGTTTGTAGGGGGCGCTGGAGAGCCATTTCTAAAGATAACCCTTTTATTTACATATTTTTGTGTTCAGGTCATGAATGTGCACAAACGCCTTTTTGGGTCCAACTCGATCCGAGAAGCTGTTTGAGAGTTAAGAGACGTTTTATTTTCACAAAAATGGCCACCTCGTTACAGGCTTGCCACACCCATACCCGATAAGATATCAACAACAAAGTCACAACTTTGGTTGGCACATGTGTCTAGATGATACTCACCAAATTTGGGGCCATTTAGATTAAAACACAATGATTTGCATCTTTCTGCGCAAGGGGTGCGAATTTAGTGGCGCCTTTCACCCCACATGGCGGACTTCCTGTTAAGTTTAGGGTGTGACTGTCATTGACTTTTCTGTTTGCCCTGAGGTGTCCTATGGATATACCAAGTTTCATTTTCTACGTTGCAAAAAGTTACTTTCACTTTCCATAGGCCCAATGTATTTTGACTTTTCTAGGGGCCGCCACTGAGTCATTTTTCGTATTTTTTTTTTCGGGGACTTCAAATACATACATTTTTTGCCGGGCTTGAAGTCTGGGACCAATAAAAATGACTTTTAGTTGTTCGTTTACTGGGTTAAATTGAGGATCATTTTGCAGAAAAATTATAATAAAAAAATATATACCGAATTATAATAAAAAAAAATATAACTCGAGCAAAAAAGTCTAGAAAAACACTTGTCTCTTTTACATACATGTGTTTAGCTCATTTTGCCCAAGTTTGGTGTCTGTGGAATGAAGCAGCTTTTTTCTGTGTACTTTTAAAAAAGAGGTGTATTTTAAGTCGGTTCACATTTTCAATTCAAAATGGCCGCCTTCCTGTGTGTGATAGGGTGTGGTCCCCATTGGCTTTTTTGTTCATAAGCCCATGGTGGATGTGTGTACCAAGTTTTATTTGCCTACAACAAACTAAAAATTTCACTTCCCATTGACTTTTTTCACATTTTTTGGGACGTTGCTATGGCAACACATTTATAGATAGGGGGTGGTTGTCATTGGCTTTTATGCTCGTCATGACATAAGAGATGTGTGTACAAAATTTTATGTCTCTATGACAAACTAAATTCTTGGGTCCATTATAAGTTTGTAGGGGCGCTGGAGAGCCATTTCTAAAGATAACCCTTTTATTTACATATTTTTGTGTTCAGGTCATGAATGTGCACAAACGCCTTTTTGGGTCCAACTCGATCCGAGAAGGCATTTGAGAGTTAAGAGACGTTTTATTTTCACAAAAATGGCCACCTCGTTACAGGCTTGCCACACCCATACCCGATAAGATATCAAAAACAAAGTCACAACGTTGGTTGGCACACGTGTCTAGATGATACTCACCAAATTTGGGGCCATTTAGATTAAAACACAATGATTTGCATCTTTCTGCGCAAAGGGGTGCGATTTTAGTGGCACGCGTTTCACCCTACATGGCGGACTTCCTGTTAAGTTTAGGGTGTGACTGTCATTGACTTTTCTGTTTGCCTGAGGTGTCCTATGGATATACCAAGTTTCATTTTCTACGTTGGAAAAAGTTACTTTCACTTTCCATAGGCCCAATGTATTTTGATTTTGTAGCCACTGAGTCATTTTTATTTTTTTGACTTCAAATACATAAATTTTTAGCTTGAAGTCTGGGACCAATAAAATGACTTTTCGTGCATGTTCACTGGGTCAAATTTAGGATCATTGGGTCGGAAGAAAAAAAAAAAAAAAAATCAGAGCAAAAACAATAGGCCCTCCCGGTCATCACCGGCTCGGGCCTAATGACAACCACCCCCTATCTATAAATGTGTTGCCATAGCAACGTCCCAAAAATGTGGAAAAAGTCAATGGGAAGAAAAATTTTTAGTTTGTTGTAGGCGAATGAAACTTGGTACACACATCCACCATGGGCTTATGAACAAAAAAGCCAATGGGGACCACACCCTATCACACACGGGAAGGCGGCCATTTTGAATAGAAAATGTGAACTGACTTAGAATACACCTCTTTTTTAAAAGAACACAGAAAATAGCTGCTTCATTCCACAGACACCAAACTTGGGCAAAATGAGCTAAACACATGTATGTAAAATAGACAGGCGTTTTTCTAGACTTTTTTGCTCGAGTTATATTTTTTTTTTTATTATAATTTGGTATATATATTTTTCTGAAAAATGATTTTCAATTTGACCCAGTAAACGTGCAACTAAAAGTCATTTTTATTGGTCCCAGACTTCAAGCCCGGCAAAAATTTATGTATTTGAAGTTCCCGAAAAAAATATATGAAAAATGACTCAGTGGCGACCCCTAGAAAAGTCAAAAAACATTGGGCCTATGGAAAGTGAAAGTAACTTTTTTCCAACGTAGAAAAATAAAACTTGGTACATCCATAGGACACCTCAGGGCAAACAGAAAAGTTTATTACAGCCATACCGTAAACTCAACAGGAAATCTACTATGTTGGGTGGAATGCGTGACCACCTAAATAGCACCCGTTGTGTCTAAAGGCTTTTCATCTAAACAGCTCCAAATTTGGTGAGTATCATCTAGACACGTGTGCAAAAAAAAGTTATCAATTTGTTTTTTGATACATTTGTGGCTGTGGTCGTAATGAGTCTGTGAAGAGGCAGCCATTTCTTTGGGAAATAAATGCCATTTCCCAATTGCCAGGATCCTTCCTTTAGAGGAGGCCCCTCCAGAGCCACGGCTAGAGTCTTAGAAAACTTTTAGACAAGTTATATTTTCATTTTGCCTTTTTAAACAGGGGGGTGCAGCGATTCCTGAGTCATCTCAAATCTCCAGCCAGTACTTTGTTTTTCTCGCCTTAGCCCAAGCATAATCTATTATTTTCAAAGGTTCAGACAGCTCCCAGGAAAACCAGGGATTGTGGAGACCTTTAACTCTAAATTACAAGGTGGTGTAGCAGGCCCCAGCAGTAGCACAGGCCCGGTTATTTGACATTACCGTGAAGTTTACGCTTTAAAGCACGAAATGCAATCCTCCGAGTGCATGTGTCCCCGCGGTCTCAAGGGAGGCGAGGGCCTTTATCGCCGCTTGCGGCTTTAATTGTAATTCTCTTTTTACTTGTTTTAACAAATTGTCTCTGAGTCGACTACAAATGGTGCAAAATGCTGCAGCCAGGCTTTTAACTGGAACCAACAGAAGGACTCACGTTTCCCCGGTTTTATCCTCATTACATTGGCTTCCAGTCAAATTCAGAATTGATTTAAAATTTTTAGTCTTTTTGACTTTTAGAGCTCTGCATGGACAGGCCCCCCAGTACATCACTGACCTGCTGACCCCTTACCTTACTCCTCCTCCCGCGCTCTTCGATCTTCTGGTCAAAACCTTCTAACGGTCCCCAAAACTCGTTTTAAAACTCGGGGAGACCGGTCTTTCCAAGCAGTCGCCCCCAGACTCTGGAACGCCCTGCCCCTGTCACTGCGAGTGGAAATTTCTGTTGATTCTTTTAGAAAGCAGCTGAAGACACTTTTATTTAAACAAGCTTTTAGTTGATTGGGCTTTTTATGTTTTTTTAATATTTTGTGGTTTTAATTTTTATTCTCATAGTTGTATTGTTCTTTTAGTGCACTTTGTGATTTATATCTGTGAAATGTGCTATATAAATAAAATTTACTTACTACTTAATTTACTTACTTAAATATAATTATATATATATTTTTTTTAATTGTAGAACTGTTGCTGCACCTTTTATGTTGTCGACCAGTCCGTTCTATAATGTCACTACCTTTTGAGTAATACACTGCCTCTTCTGGGTTGTACGGACAAACTGTATTCTTGAATAAAATTTTCCCCTTAAATTATACCCACCTTCTCGATTTGCAAAATTTTTTGGGGATGTTTCTAGGGAGTTTGTTGGTTATTGATAAAGCAAAACCAACCATGTTTTTAACTAGGTCTTCAGGTTTTAATGTATATGATTTGAAGAACAGTGTGTTAGTGATATCTGTAAATCCCATTTACAGTGCTGAAGGGCTTTTTTCACTGGAGTCTGTATAATGTCTCTAAATGGCTCTTGAAAGTATTTCCCCAGACTTCAGTGCAGTAATTTATATATATAGTAGGCTGAGTGAACAATATAAGATGGAGAGAGCTTTCTGATTTGATGCATGTCTACTTTTGCCCATTATAGTGATGCTTTTAGCCATTTTTGAACAAATATATGCAATTTGTGGTCTCCAACTAACTGACTGACTTAGGATCACACCAAGAAATTTCAAATTTTTTTACTCTACTTTTCACATTATCAATTTGTATCTCTATTTGTTCATCTTTTCAACACTTTCCAAATATCAAAATTTTGGATTTTGTTATAGTTAATAACTACTTATTACTGTTGAACCTATCCTTCATGATGTATATTTTTCTGTTGTAGTCTCCATTACCATTAGTTGTAGGTCATTACCTGAATACAATTAAGTGGTATTGTCCGGAAATAGGATCAATAACTTTTTGTATTTAGAAATAGCATTGGCCCCAGTACTGATTACTGGGGGACCCCACATGTAATACTTCTCCATCTTGCTGTTGATATATTATTCCTTAAACCATATTGACTGTCATTAAGTAGGTAATAATTTGCCATAAAACCTTTTTTTTTTCCCTAGAATTTTGTTCAAGTATGTTTTTTTTTTCATATTAATCTCAACTGTAATACATTCAAACAGATTATCATTTGCTAAAGTCATGTTGTCCACCAATTTCCAATTCAGATTTTTGTACACATAAAGTGCAACCCCCACTACTTTTATGGTTTGTTTCTGTTAAACATTTGGTAGTCTTCAAGTGTAAAATTAACTGGTTTCTCCTTCTTTATCCAGGTTTTTGAAATAGCTTTGTTAAATTTGAATCCTGAATTACTCAGATATTCTTTGATATTTTCAAAGTTTGCTTTTGCTTATCGTTTTGTACAAACACTATTTTATGGGAAGGCAAGTAAAAACATGGTACTCTTATACTGGTTAGTGAATAAATATGTCAATAAGTTTGATAATAAAATTCAATATGATGGTAAAAATGTGCAGTTTATTAATTTTTTAGAAAAAATCAGCGCTGTGAAAAGAAGCGGAAATACACTTCATGTCACTTCAGTGACGGAGCTTTAGACGAGAGAATGACACAACTGAGAATTATCTCTTGCTGTATTAAACGCATTTTACCAAAGTCACAAAGCACTACAAACTGCACAAGAATAAACCAATACAGACATTTATTCTAATAATGACTCACTTTAAATAAAGAAACACTCCACAAAAACTTTACACATCTCCAGAAAAATAACTCTGGGAAAAAGTAAACTAGGCTAACCCACAAACAAGTCAAATTCATGTGATATTTAGGATTTAAATGTAATTTAAACAAAATACCAAAACAATTGGTCTCAGTCTCATGTAGATTATAATCTGTCACGACCCGGTGTCCGGAACAGGCAGGAGGACTCACAAAGCAGAACCCCCATAAAGGCATATAAGGCTTTATTAGACCAGGTTGAAATCAGGCCTAGGTCCGAGCACACTATAATCCAATATACAGGACACAAGGATTACACTAGGAATACAAAAAGAGGAATACATTAGGAATACACCTAAAAGTACAGTACACCAGGAAAACTGACCAGCAAACTCACACCGGGGTGAACACAATCTGACCCTGAACAGGGGAAAAAACACGGGTTATAAAGGAACACCAACGAGGGACAGGTGAAACACATTAGAGGCGGAGCAGGTAATCACACAGGTGGAAAGACACAAGACAGGAAGTCAATCAGAAAACACAGACAGGGGTAAGACTCGTCGAAAGAAAAAACAGGAAATCAGATACAATATGAAACAGGAACTCACACAATACAGAAACAGACTGACTACAACAGAACACAAGGTTGGATCATGACAATAATCTATGTTGTAATTTTTAATTTGGCAAAATATTTATTTGATCGTTCTAGTGGTTAGTAAAGTTAATTAATCTGATTAAACATTAGAGAAACAGAACTAAAATGAATAAGCCTGCCAAAGGTTTTCAGTGACTGAGCGTGGCTCAGGATGAGCATGTTTTATGGAACAGCCCTCAGCATTTGTATCATATACCTTGCTTTATGCCAGCCACATTTTTTAACTCATTGAAACTTGGAGTGACTTCTTTCATTTGCCAGAGCTATATTGGAAAATAAAGTTGATGTGCACTTATTAGGGGTGTATATCAAACAGGTGGCTTTAATGTAACTATTGCCCAACCTGCTTGTGATTTCCTGAAATAAATATTATAAATAAATGGTAACCATCCTTTCATTGGTATGGTATGGGCTGTGCGGGAAAAAACAGATTATTAAGTAGTCCAAAAAGTTGAATTAATCACTGCAGACATTTTCAGTTTAGTTTTTAAGTCAACAGCTCAACAGTCTAAATAGAAAGGCATTTGTAAAGCCAGCTTCATGTATCAGTGAGGACTATCTGATGACAGGACCTGCTCGATTATATAAAGTGCAGTTTTCTGTGTAGTTGTTAATGTTCATTTTCAACTGCATGTCCTGCATGTGGAGGATACTTTAGAATGAGTGGGTTGTACAGTAAGTCTTTGAGGATACATTATTGCAAGTTAAAGTTTGAAGTTGCTTTTTATAGAATATGAATGATTTAGATATACTTATGGTAAACTGTTGATTTATTCTTTCAAAGCATATTAATATTGAGAGAATGGAAAGTAAAGCATGCAGCTTGCTCTAACATGTGAAAAAAATAAATCTTTTGTTTCGATTAACTTTTTTTAATCAATCAAGTCAGTAACTGAACTGATTTTTATTCTAATGCTATGGCTTCCCTTTTTGACAACACTCGCATATCAACATCATAAATGTTTGTCTTGTATACAGGCTTGTAAACCTGTTTATTCACAGAAAACTTTGAACAATGAGATATTGTCCTTTTATTTCAGTAATTCAATTTAAACATAATTTAACTTGTAGCTTCACTGGGCTGTTATGTTTAGTAGTAAATGATAAGGGCTTGAAATAAAAACCCAACTTGGAATTGGAGTGACAAATAAAAGGCAAAATAGATGTTGAGAATAAAGATGAGAAGGTTGATTTTGATACAATGACAAGTACAATGCAAGTCTTTTCATATTTTATGAACTGCATCAACACAATCCAAAAGATGTTGCGGTTTATTCAGCAATGTCAGACTGGAAAAGAAAAGATTTAGTATATCTTCAACTGTAAGCTATTGATATCATGGAAATTCTAAAAGGTCTAATCAAATGCTTGCTTCACATTCAATGTTCAATTTTCCCTTGGAAAAACACCACTGTACAAAATGTTCTTAGTTTACTTGTCTGTGTTTTTGTGTTCAAATCTAATGAATTGTTCTGTTCATGGTTAACATTAAATACGTTTAACTTCAGTCTTGATACTGTGATACTGTGCTTGAGTCTTTATACTGTGGTTGATGAGAGATGAGAAACAGCTGCACCTGTCTGCTGACCACTCCCACCAGCCAGCAGCCCCACCTATGAACAAAATGACCACACGAGAGAGACAAAGACTAGGGAAACAAGACAACACACACTGGGCTAGACACACACCATAACACAGCTAACTGTTAAAAGATGGGGCAGTTGGCAACCACACCAATTTTAATAATCTTTATATAAAATAAGAAACTGTTTCTTGGTAATTCCGGTAGCCAAAAATTCAAAAAGAGAGTCTGGCACAGTTTTAACATAATGCTTTTTTATCCATATATGTGAAATGACTAGAGATTCATTGAAATGGAAGACACTCTAAATGCAGAACTTAAATGATTGGATAGTGGCATAAATTCATATTAAGTTGACAATGTATTCTGAGAGTGCTCTTAATCACTTGATATACATTATGTAAGAAGAATCAGAACTGAGACCATTGAGTCCTGTCAGGCAGATCAATAAATCATCAGCATACAGATTTATACAACTTTTAACAAATTATATATATCTTAAATTTTTGGGTTAGCCATAAATCTTTTGCCAAAGGTTCCATAGCAAAATCAAAGATAAATGGAGAAACCAACTGAGATTTATCAGAATTAGTAAGAAGAAAAGATTCAATAATGTTGGGGCCGAACCCAAAACGTATTATTGTGTTAAACATAATCAGTCAATCTGCCTTTTAGGCATCAAGAGATATTTATATTTTTAACATGCTCAGAGTATATTTGTATTAAGAAGCAAGCAGGAATTTCTAAAAGATAACCTGCCAGTAACAAATCTGGTCTGGTCAGAGTTTCCAGTCAGTTTTGTAATAATTTTTTGTTCATGGTTTAAGAGTGCAATGGACCTGTAGCTTCCACAGTCAGTCTTCTTTTTACCCTTTTTTACTTTTACCATCCTACACTTTTTTAGAAAAATTTTAGCGTAAAGGTTTTTGGTAAACTTGCACCTGAATCCTTCCGTGCCTGCCGTTTAGAGAGTCAACTTCTGCAATCAAGATTATTTTGTGTTTTTTACTGTTCTTGAGGTTTTCATCATCATCCACATGGGGCGGCAGTAGCTCAGTGGTAGAGCGGCCGTCCTTCAACCGGAAGGTAGTAGGTTCGATTCCCCCTCTCCCCACAGTTCATACTGTCGTTGTGTCCTTGGGCAAGACACTTAACCCACCTTGCCTCGTATGAATGTGTAAGAATGTTGAAGGTGATGGTCGGAGAGTCCGTAGGCGCGGAATGGCTGCCACGTCTCTGTCAGTCTGCCCCAGGGCAGCTGTGGCTACAGATGTAGCTTACTACCACCAGTGTGTGACTGTGGAGTGAATGAATAATTGATATGTAAAGCGTCCTTGAGCTCTGGAAAGGCGCTATATAAATATAACAATTATTATTATTATTATCCATCAGTTCAGAAACTTTTAAAGTTGTTTTAAGAAGGCACATTATACAGTCAGGTTCATAAATATTGGGACATTGACACAATTCTAATATTTTTGGCTCTATACACCACCACTATGGATTTGAAATGAAACGAACGTGCTTTGACTGCTTTAATTTAATTTATTTACATCCAAATCAGGTGAACGGTGTAGGTATTTTTTAACAGTTTGTATATGTATACTTTTTAAGGGACCATGGCCAGGTGTGTGTTATTCTCTCATTATTCCCTTTACAAGAAGCAGATAAAAGGTTCAGAGTTCATTTCAAGTGTGTTATTTGCATTTGGAAACTGTTGCTGTCAACTCTCATTATGAGATCCAAAGAGCTGTCACTATCAGTGAAGCAAGTTATCATTAGGTTGAAAAAACAAAACAAACCCATCAGAGAGATGAAGAAAACTTTAGGTGTGGCCAAATCAACTGTTTGGAACATCCTTAAAAAGAAAGAACGGACCAGTGAGCTCAGCAACACCAAAAGACCCGGAAGACCACAGAAAACAACTGTGTGTGTGTCAAAGTCAACAATCAAGAGAAGACTTCACCAGAGTGAATACAGAGGGTTCACCACAAGATGTAAACCATTAGTGAGCCTCAAAAACAGGAAGGCCAAATTAGAGTTTGCCAAACAACATCTAAAAAAGCCTTCACAGTTCTGGAACAACATCCTATGGACCGATGAGACCAAGATCAACTTGTACCAGAGTGATGGGAAGAGAGTCTGGAGAAGGAAAGGAACTGCTCATGATCCAAAGCATAGCACCTCATCAGTGAAGCATGTGGTGGTAGTGTCATGGCGTGGGCATGTATGTCTGCCAATAGAACTGGTTCTCTTGTATTTATTGATGATGTGACTGCTGACAAAAGCAGCAGGATGAATTCTGAAGTGTTTTGGGCAATATTATCTGCTCATATTCAGCCAAATGCTTCATAACTCGTTGGACAGTGCTTAACAGTGCAGATGAACAATGACCCGAAGCATACTGCGAAAGCAACTAAAGAGTTTTTTTAAGGGAAAGAAGTGGAATGTAAGTGGAATGTAATGCAATGACAAGTCAATCGCCTGACCTGAATCTGATTGAGAATGCATTTTACTTGCTGAAGACAAGACTGAAGGGAAAATGTCCCAAGAACAAGCAGGAACTGAAGACAGTTACAGTAGAGGCCTGGCAGAGCATCACCAGGGATGAAACCCAGCGTCTGGTGATGTCTATGCGTTCTAGACTTCAGGCTGTAATTGAATGCAAAGGATTTGCAACCAAGTATTAAAAAGGTAAAGTTTGATTTATGATTGTTAATGTGTCCCATTACTTATAGTCCATTAAAAAGTGTCTACCAATGGCCAATCTGCTGTTACCACAACCAGAGCCCTCTACAGCTACCCAATCCAGACTTATGCCTAGAATGCATTCTAACAGACCTCGGAGCTGCCATTGAATGTTTGTTGTCAAATGTATTGGTTCAATAAAGCCACACATTGCCTACCATCAGAGACAGTCAGACATATATACTTTGTAGTGGTCCAATATTTAATAGTATTTTCTTGTGCCCTCCAGTTTTATTAGATGAAAGATTGCTGTGTTTCAACGGAATGTGGGTAGTTGTAGAACAAGGGAACAAAAACCTTTGGCCTGGGAGCAGCCTAGAGTGATGGAGAGAGATTTTGTTTAACTTTTAATGTCTTTTTGCCTGGGGGTTTAAAGATTTGACAATCAGCTCTGCGACTGGCCGTTGTCCAGGGTGTACCCCGCCTTAGGCCCAAAGTTGCTGGGATAGGCTTCAGTTACCCAGGACCCCTAACAGGACTAAATGGTTGATCCTTCCATTAAGTTTTCCTTTTCATTTAAATGCATTTCAAATCAAGAGAGAGCTGATGCCAATTTGGGAAACTACACCCTGCAATAGAATCTTGTCAAAATGAATATTAGCAGCTTCACAAGAGAGTTTTAAAGAGACACAGGGTCTTAAATATTTTGCTCAGAGATCATCAACAACAGTAGTAACAACTTGCATGTCCTGTTTGCTACAGTGAACAGATTAACAAACCCTCCAGCTCCATTTCCCTCAGAATTAGTCTCCACCACTAAATGCAATGAGTTTGCATTGTTTTTCAACGACAAGGTTCAAGGCATTAAACATGCTGTTAGGGTTTTTCTATTAAGATGCATCTTTATAACTGTTTATAGTTGTTAGTTGTTAACTTTGCATTCTACACTGCACCCTAGATTAAGGACACTAAATACCTCATCTGTTGAAACTAGTTAGAACCTGGCTATACACATAAAAGTGTAGTGAAGAAGTGCCCCCTCCTGTGTGGTGTGACCAAAGGTTAGGACTTTTAGGGCATTGAGTTGACCAGCAGGACAACACGTGGGCTGACCTCATGTTAACTCATGTATTGTGTTCCAGCGCTGGACTTTTTTTCTGAGTGAAATTAAACAGACAAACTTTACATTGGTTTTATAGTTTTTATTCTCTTAGTCTTAGATCCAACACTCGTACCAAAAGAACCGGGAGAAGGTGTTTTTAGAGTAACAATGCAATACAGTCCACAGGGCATAAAACACTGCAGCCATCTAGGAGACACTTGGTTGGGTTAACACATTTTACACCCATTAATGACAGAACAATTGAAAAAAACTGTCTCTTACTCTCTTAACAACTGCTTTGATCCTTTTCAGTCAGGATTCAGGACCCATTACAGACTGAGACTGCACTTATCAAAGTCACAAATAACATCCGTCTAAACACTGACTTGGGCAAAGTCTCTGTCTTAGTTCTGTTGGACTTGAGTGCTGCGTTTGATACAGTGGACCGTGGAATCCTGTCACAAAGATTAGAGGAATGGATAGGTATCAATGGAACTGCCCTTAAATAGTTTCAGTCCTATCTTGAAGACAGGAAGTATTTTGTTTCGGTTGGTAACTGTGTATCAGACCAAATGGTCCTGACATGTGGGGTTCCACAGGGGTCTATCTTGGGATCCCTATTATTCAATCTCTACATGCTTCCTTTAGGCCAGTTAATACGCAGCTGTGGCGTATCATACCATAATTATGCAGATGACACTCAGATTATACATTTCACTCACAGCAGGTGAAAATGGAACAATCCATTCACTGTGTCACTGCATCGAACAGATTGACATGTGGATGCAAAAATTTTCTCCAACTGAATAGAAACAAGACTGAACTAATCATCTTAGGGCCGCAGAAACAAAGAGAATTAAGTCAATTACATCATCTGCATTTTATCACCTAAAAACATTTCCTAAGTCAAAAGGATAATGTCTCAAACAGACTTAGAGAAACTTATCCATGCTTTTATCTCCAGCAGGTGAGATTACTGTAACGGCCTGCTCACTGGTCTCTCAAAACGAGGGTTAAAACAGCTGCAGCTTTATTCAGAACGCTGCTGCTCAGGTTCTAGCCAAAACTAGGGAGTACAACCACATCAGTCCAGTTTTAAAATCTCTGCACTGGCTTCCTGTTGCTCATAGAATAGACCTTAAAACAGCACTGCTGATTCCTCTTTAGCTTAGCCTACATACCAACATTGCAATAGTTAATTGAGTAAAGAGTAAGAAAGTTTTTGATAAAAAAACTACTCAAGTAGTTAATTTCAATCAGATTGATAAGCGAAAACCCTGAATTTCAGGCTACTGTAGCTTTCAAACACCTCTCCTTAAAAGTATCATTGTTCTGTTCATATATATGTTAAACTAGGTTGAAACGAAGCAGCCTTTCTCAGTCATGTAATGGGTACATCAATATCACATTTGTAATAACAAATTTTGCATATTAGGTTACATATGGTTTTATGATTATTTACATTATCACTTAAATTCCCAATTAATTAGTAATTATGTATCCACTGGCAATTAATAGTAAATAGTATTTTATTTCTTATATATTATTATATATTTTTGCGGGTGTGCAGTATATATGAAGATTTCATTTGCAAAAATAAAAAAACTGCATCAAGCTCCAGGTTCAGTAAATTTACTTTTGTCATGAAAGTGCAATTATTGAGCATAACATTTAAGAAAAAATGGTAATTGTACAATTTCAGATGGCACGTATCTGTTTGTTTTTTCAAATCAACTTTAATCATGTTCAATGGTTAAAACAGTGCTGGGCACGGATTTGTGTGTTTGTGTGTTGTGTTTGTGAACTCAGGGTCCGCATCTGCCTCGTGTTATTTAACTTAAAGTTATCATGTATGGGGTATTAAAGGAGCATAGAGGAAAATGGGTTGTGTTTTTTTGTTATTTTGCAAGCCTCAGGAAGGCCAGGCTATGTGTAATCTTGAGGGGGTTGCTCCCGCAAGTTTTCTTCTATGTTCTTCATTTTTCACATACTTTCTTATTATGTCAGTCATGTGCCCAGGTAGTTCCTCCTAAAAACCCTCTGGTATATTGCTTATTATTTTTCCATTTCTGTCAATGGCACAGTAAAAAGAACAGGACCTCCGGTTCAACAGTTTTAACTGCAAGGGTCTGAACAATCTTCCATCCATCCATCCATCCATCCATCTTCTACCGCTTATCCGGGGCCGGGTTGCGGGGGTTGCAGTCTAAGCAGAGACGACCAGACTTCCCTCTCCCCAGACACTTCCTGCCGCTCTTCCGGAAGGATACCGAGGCGTTCCCAGGCCAGCCGAGAGACATAGTCCCTCCAGCGTGTCCTAGGTCTTCCCCGGGGTCTCCTCCCAGTGGGACATGCTCGAAACACCTCCCTAGGGAGGCGTCCAGGAGACATCCGAAACAGATGCCCAAGCCACCTCAGCTGGCTCTTCTCGATGTGGAGGAGCAGCGGGTCTACTTTGAGCTCCTCCCGAGTGACCGAGCTCCTCACCTTATCTCTAAGGGAGCGCCCCGCCACCCTGCGGTGAAAGCTCATTTCAGCCACTTGTATCCGGGATCTTGTTCTTTCGGTCATGACCCAAAGCTCATGTCCAAAGGTGAGAGTAGAAATGTAGATTGACCAGTAAATCGAGAGCTTTGCCTTACAGCTCAGCTCCTTCTTCACCACGACAGACCGGTACATCGACCGCATCACTGCAGAAGCTGCACGATCCGTCTGTCAATCTCACGTTCCCACCTTCCCTCACTCGTGAACAAGACCCCAAGATACTTGAACTCCTCCACATGAGGCAGGATCTCTCCACCAACCTGAAGGGGACAAGCCACCCTTTTCCGACTGAGAACCATGGTCTCAGACTTGGAGGTGCTGATCCTCATCCCAGCCGCTTTACACTCGGCTGCAAACCGTCCCAGTGCACACTGAAGGTCCTGCCTTGATGGAGCCAACAGGACAACATCATCTGCAAAAAGCAGAGACGAGATCCTGTGGTCCCCAAACCAGACTCCCTCCGGCCCCTGGCTGCGCCTAGAAATCCTGTCCATAAAGATAATGAACAGGACCGGTGACAAAGGGCAGACCGGTGACAAAGGGACTGGTGACAAAGGGCAACATGTACTGGGAACAGGTCTGACTTACTGCCGGCAATGCGAACCAAGCTCCTGCTCTGGTCGTAAAGGGCCCCGGACCCCATACTCCCAGAGCACCCCCCACAGGGCGCCACGAGGGACACAGTCAAATGCCTTCTCCAGATCCACAAAACACATGTGGACTGGTTGGGCAAACTCCCATAAACCCTCCAGCACTGGAGAGGGTATAGAGCTGGTCCAGTGTTCCATGACTGGGATGAAAACCGCATTGTTCCTCCTGAATCTGAGGTCCATCTATTGGCCGCATTCTCCTCTCCAGTACTCTGGCATAGACTTTCCCGGGGAGGCTGAGGAGTGTGATCCCTCTGTAGTTGGAACCCACCCTCCGGTCCCCCTTCTTGAAAAGAGGGACCACCACCCCGGTCTGCCAGTCCAGAGGTACTGTCCCCGACCGCCACGCAATGTTGTAGAGGCGTGTCAACCAAGACAACCCCACAACATCCAGAGACTTGAGGTACATAGGACGTATCTCATCCACCCCCGGTGCCTTGCCACCGAGGAGCTTCCCAACTACCTCAGTGACTTCGGCCTGGGTGATGGACGAGTCCACCTCCGAGCCCGCGGCCTCTGCTTCCTCAGTGGAAGACGTGTTGGTAGGGTTGAGGAGATCCTCGAATTATTCCTTCCACTGTCCAACAATATCCCCAGTTGAAGTCAGCAGATTCCCACCTCCACTGTAAACAGTGTTGGCAGGGCACTGCTTCCCCCTCCTGAGGCGCTGGACGGTTTGCCAGAATTTCTCCGAGGCCGACCAATAGTCTTTCCTCACCGAACTCCTCCCAGACCCAAGTTTTTTTTTTTTTTCAATTGTCTTTTTATTGATTTTTAACATTTTATTAACATTAACATAACAGACATAAAAGTAAAAAATATGGTAATAAAAATAAAATAATTAAATAATAATAAAAAATAATAATAAAATAAAATTAAATTAAATTAAAAAAAATTAATAAAAAAAAAAAAAGTCTATGGTCACAGATCACAGTTCAACCTTTGTAGATGTAATGTAAACATGCCAAGCATTATAGTGTCAGAGGTTCATAAGTGGTTCCCATATCTTTCTGAAGGCATCCCACTTATTCTTTAGGGCAGGGGTTCCCAAACTTTTCAGACCGCGACCCCCAATATTAGACTGCTGATGATCCGCGACCCCCGCCGCCGCTGCTAAATGCATGTAGCCCACATGCTAATTATTATTATTTAAACCTATTGTATTTATTTTTGGAATGTATTTATTTAGCTATTATTATTAAATTTATGATTATAAAGGGGTGCACTTAAGACAGTATGTTTATCATAACATAATTAATGAATGTTTTATTAAAAAAATAAAAAATAATAAAGAAAGACAGTTTTAGAAATGTTTGTTTACTATTCATTCTTAACATGAAGACTTGTTTGGCTTATTTTATTATATGCTTTTTACCCAAAATGGACTTTAAAAGTAGCCCGCGGACTTGGCAACAAGCCATCACTTAACTGTCATAATTAATAGGAGCAAACAAAGTTTTACTTTCAGTTTTTTTAATTATCCTAAATGTATACTCGCATCATTACAACCTTTAAAAAAAAAAAAAAAAATTTCAAAAAAAAAAAAAATTCATAAAAAAAAAAAAAATCTGGAAATCATCTCACGACCCCCCGCCCACCACTCCTTTGGGAACCAGTGCTTTAGGGCGTATGTGCGTTGTTCCAGTCTTAAAGTTTCATTTAGGATTTGTTTAAACAGATTGAATGATGGGGGTCTTTGTTGTTTCCAATTACGCAAGATGCATTTTTTTGCTATATACGACATTAAGATAATCCTCTTCGTGCATGTGGCGTCCAGTGTCTTGTCCACTTCTGTACCAAAGAGGTACAGTGTTGGTGTAATGTTCAGTGGGGTTTTCACAATCTTAACAGTTAGATCATGTGCTGCCTTCCAGAAATGTTTTAGTTTCCTGCATTCCCAAAAGACATGCATAATTGACCCTTTACTTGTTTTACAACGATGACATCTAGGGGATGAATTAGGAAACATTTTGTTTAAGCGGAGCGGAGTAAGATACATTCTGTGCATGAATTTATAATTTTGTTCGATTATTTTATTACAGTACAGTGAGGAAAAAACATTCTGACATATCGCATCCCACTGATCGTCCTCAAAAGTGCATCCCATATCCTTCTGCCATGTGTTCCTAAGTGGGGTTAAAGAAGAGCTGTGACAGTCCAACAAAGTGCTATAAATTTCAGAGATTTTTCCTTTTAGTGATGTCGATTTTACCAAAATCTCCTCAAGATTTGTTAGCCCCGTTTTTCCCCTTTTAGGGTGTTTATTAAATGGCGAATCTGTAAGTATTTATAAAAGTCCTGTTTAGGAATGTCATATTCTGACATTAAAACAGCAAAGGACTTGAGCGTATCATTGTTGAACAGTTGTTGGAATTGGTGTATACCATTATTTCTCCACTTTGCGAGCAAGGAGCCGCCAATAGATGGGGGCAGATCGGGATTTAAGGATAAGAGGGAAAGCCTGGAGATTTTACCAAAGCTCCCACAGAACCTGTTTGTGTCTTGCCAAGCCCGAAGAGTGTTGTAAACTACATACGTTTTTGTTATTTGATGTAGTGCATTTATGTTGTTAATGAATGGTAGCAAGGTTGTAGAGATAGGAGTACAAAGTTCGTCTTCTATGTCTGTCCAGTGTGCACTATTACGTCTTTGCACCCAGCTAATAATGCCCTTTGTCTGAGCGGCCCAATAATACATCTGTAAGTCTTGTAATGCCAGTCCCCCTTTCTCTCTGGATTTTGTTAGAGTTTTAAAGGCTATTCTTGGTGAGGAATTTTTCCAGATGAAGGAGGTTAACATTTTGTTTATAGACTGAAAGAAAGTTTTATCCAAGTAACAGGGCAGTGACTGAAATAAATAACTGAAACGGGGCAAAACGTTCATTTTAATTACATTAATTCGTCAGAGAAATGAGATGGGGAGCATTTTCCAATGTTCTAATTCTTCTTTAATCTTTTTAAGCAGTGGAATATAGTTTATGAGGTAGAGATCCTTAAGTTTTAAGGTCACATTCACCCCAAGGTATTTAAAGCTGCTTTGGGCCCAGGTGAACGGTGAGATTGCCTTGAGTCTGCTCGAAACTGGCGCGTTAATTAATAATGCATTGGATTTTGTCAAATTAATTTTATATCCTGATATTGTTCCAAATTTAGTGATAAGGTCTAATATTGCTGGGATTGATTGCTCGGGGCTGGTTAAGTATAGAATTATATCGTCGGCATATAGTGAAATTTTGTTCTGTGTTTTCCCGATATTTATACCAGCAATCTCTTCATTAGTCCGTACGGCTTCTGCGAGTGGTTCAATTGCCAGGTTTAAAATAAAAATGGAGACAAAGGGCATCCCTGCCGACAGCCGCTAAGCAAGTCAAATTTTTCAGTAAGGGTACCATTTATACATATTTGGGCTTGTGGATTGCTATACATAGTTCTGACCCATCTAATACATTTTTCACCAAGATTAAATTTCTCCATTACGGCAAACAAATATGACCACTCAACCCTATCAAACGCTTTTTCTGCGTCAAGCGAAAGTAGTAAGGCTGTTCTGTTGTGTAGGGACGAGTGGTCAATTATATTTAATAACCTCCGAATATTGTCAGATGCGTAGCGTGCCTTCACAAAGCCGGACTGATCGGGATTAATAATTTGGGGCAAAAATCTTTCCAGCCTGTGCGCAATTAATTTGGATAATATCTTAAAGTCAACTGGAAGTAGTGAAATTGGGCGAAATGATGCGCATTCAGCAGCATCCTTGTCCTTCTTATGTATTAGAGTTATTATTGCTGTCTTCATAGTTTCAGGAAGAACGCCATTTTCAAAAAAATCAGTGACCATGGGCATAAAAAGTGGCTCGATTTGCACCCAGAAAGCCTTGTAGAATTCTACAGAATATCCGTCCAAACCTGGGGTTTTTCCGGAGGGCATTGACTTAATTACTTGTATCACTTCTTCTGGGGTGAATGGAGCATTTAACTGTTCCTTCTCATCCTCTGAGATAGAGGGTAGGGATATTTTTTCTAAGAACCTGTGAATATCTGTTGCGGAGGGATTTTCTGATGCGTAAAGCTGTTTGTAAAAATCAAGAAATAAGGACTTAATAGATTGTGTATCATATTTCAGCTGGCCTGCCGCATTACGTGTGCACTTTATTGTGCTTTTGGCACGTTTTTTTTTTTAGTTGACAAGCTAAGAGTTTACTCGGCTTGTTACCATATTCATGATATTTCTGTTTAGTGAAGAATAAAAGTTTTTTAATATGTTCTGTTTGAATGAGATTAAGATTAGTTCTGGCTGCATTTAGTTTTCTCAAGTTTTCTTCTGTAGGAGATTGTTTATGGTATTGTTCCAAATTGATTAACTCTTTCATAAGTTGTTCTGCTTGTTTAGTAATTGATTTTTTTTTGCAGATGCGTATGAGATCAGCTGGCCCCTAATTACTGCTTTAGCCGCGTCCCACATCACTGCTGGAGTGACAGGGGAGGACGCATTATCCTGTCTGTACTGCTCCAACCATTTTCTAACATTTTTACAGGCTTCAAGGTCTGTGAGAAGTGAGGTATTAAACCTCCATTGTTTGGTTTGGTTCGTCTGCTGGGGGAGGGATAACCGCAGGTAGACTGGCGAGTGGTCTGATATAAGAATGGGTCCTATATCACATAAAACCACAGATGAGAGATGGTCCTGGGGTAAAAAAAATAAATCTAATCGGGAGTATGATTTGTGTCTAGCTGAATAGAAAGTGTAGTCTTTCCTTGTGGGATTAAGTTCTCTCCAAACATCGATCAGGCCTACATCAGCCGAGGCTAATCTCAGGGTCTTAGAAGCGTTGGGGTTAGACAGTGTGGTTGAAGATTTGTCTAAGTTGCTATCCATATGACAATTAAAATCTCCAGCAACTATTCCAAGGCCTGTATTATATTGATTGAATAAGCTGATTATATCCATCATGAATTTAGGGTTATCTTCGTTTGGTGCATATACGTTCAACAATGTCAATTCTGGTCCATATAGCATCCCCTTGATTAGTATTTGCCTGCCACCAAAATCGCTATATTGCTCCATAAGTATGAAAGGTATTTTTTTATGAATAAGTATTGTGGTTCCCCTCTTATTACTGGTAAAGCTAGCAAAATAGACTTGCCCGACCCAGTCTCTCTTGAGTTTTTTGTGCTCTTCATTGGACAAATGGGTTTCCTGAAGGAAAGCTATGTCTACTTTTTCTTTTTTTAAGAATGTAAGAATTCTCTTCCGCTTGATTGGGTGGCCGAGGCCTCTGACGTTAAACGTTATTACATTAAGTGTACTAAACATACAAAGTTTGGCCTGCTACATTGGTATCGTGTGACCATGATAGAGTGAGAGTCAAAGAAAAAACAATATAAGGCTAACACACTAACAAACGCAAAGAGTTTAACATGGGCAGAGCACGAAGGGGGCCCCCTCTACCCACTCCCTCCCCGCCTCCCCAAAGCCCTAGCCTAGTCCCCAAACGACAAGGCAACCCCACTGAAACACGCAACACCCTCAAGTTGACCGGTAAGCAACAGCTAACTGTCAACAGCGCACATATGTTTAGAAAAAGGCGGCTTCTCTGTGCAGGAGAACGGGCAAGAAGAAAGTTAAAACTTAAGATTCTTAGGTGGTAGCCCACTCCACTTAACAGCAGAATTCTTTATCTTGGAAGTTAAGAAAGCGGAGGAGGACGGCTCGATTCTGGTTGGGGGTAACTGAGGCCAGGGTACGGTGGGCTCTTTCTAGTGCGAACACTCTGTCGGATTCGTTGCCCAACCACTGGGGTAGCATATTGGTTATAAAGTCCAAAAGAGGACGCTTACCCTCAGCTCCCTCCTTAAGACCAAACAGGCGGATATTTTTCCTCCTACCGCGGTTTTCTAGGTCCTCTGTCTTTTCTTCCAGGTATGCAAGCCGCTTTGTTGCTTTAGCTTTTTGTTGCTTTTTGTCACATCTCGTTTAATTTCCCCTAAATTTTTCTCCATCACCGAGATAGAGTTTGTCAGCTCCCCTAATTGGTTGTTTATTCCGTCCAACTTTGAGCTGAACTCCGAGCGGAGCGATTTAATCTCAGTTAGCACGTCAGCTACATTAGCCATGCTAGTGATTTCAACACTCTCGGCCGGAGATGATATCTTGGCGCTTCGTGAGCTTGTTTTGCGAGCATTCGAGAAGATTTCACACTCCTTCGGTGCAGGGGGTTTAGGCATTATTTGTATTATGTAGTTGACCAGGTTTGCAGCGGTCTGGAGCTGTTTAATGTGCGATGTTGTACGGAGCCGTCAGACAATGCTGCCATCTTGTTCGGGCTCTCTAGCTCCCCTCCCCCAGACCCAAGTTTTAGCCTCCACGACCACCCGGGCTGCAGTCCGCTTGGCCTGCCGGTACCTATCAGCTGCCTCAGGAGTCCCACAGGCCAACCAGGCTCGGTAGGTCTCCTTCTTCAGCTTGACGGCATCCCTTACTTCCGGTGTCCACCACCGGGTTCGCGGGTTGCCACCACGACAGGATCCGGAGACTTTACGGCCACAGCTTTGAGTGGCCGCATCGACAATGGAGGTGGAGAACATGGTCCACTCGGACGCAATGTCTCCAACCTCCCTCGGGATCTGATTGAAGCTCTGCCGGAGGTGGGAGTTAAAGGTCTTTCTTACAGGGGGCTCTGCCAAACGTTCCCAACAGACCCTCACAGTACGTTTGGGCCTGCCGAGTCTGTCCAGCTTTCTCCCCCGCCATCGGATCCAACTCACCACCAGGTGGTGATCAGTTGACAGCTCCACCCCTCTCTTCACCCGAGTGTCCAAGACATACGGCCGGAGGTCAGATGAAACAACTACAATCATCGATCTCCGACCTAGGGTGTCCTGGTGCCACCCTTATGCTTGAACATGGTGTTCGTTATGGACAAACTGTTGCTAGCACAGAAGTCCAATAGCAGAACATCACTCGGGTTCAGATCCAGGGGGCCGTTCCTCCCAATCACGCCCCTCCAGGTGTCACTGTCGCTGCCCACGTGAGCGTTGAAGTCCCCCAGTCGGAGCACTTTCCAGCACCCCTCCCAGAGACTCCAAGAAGTCCGGGTACTCTGCACTACAATTTGGCCCGTAAACACAAACAACAGTGAGAGACCTATCCCGGGCGCGCAGGAAGCGACCCTCTCGTTCACCGGAGTGAACTCCAACACATGGAGGCTGAGCTGGGAGGCTATGAGCAAGCCCACACTAGTGATGAGTCGTTCATGAACGATTTGTTCTTTTTGAACGAGTCTTTAATATGACTCGGGAACACCTAGTCATCTCAGAGAGCGAGTCGTTCATTTCTGTGTAAACCCGCGCATGCGCATTGCGCCACATCTCATACAGGAAACAGAAAGGAGTCATTCACCTCCCGAGTCGTTCGTTCGTTTGTTCACCAAGTCCCAGCCCCATAGAGAAAGAGTATGCAGTTACCGGAAACAGAAAGGAATCGTTCATCTCCCGAGTCTCTGAGTCGTTCATTCAAGTCCCCATAGGCTGAATGCAGAAACAGAAGGATTCGTTCATTTCATGAGTCAGTCTTTGGGTCTGAGTTTCGTTCTTTTCCCTTACGGTTCCTCCCGCAGGTGGTGCGCCCACAGGAGGTCGGCTCCACATCGCTCCTTCGGGTTGAGCCCGGCCGGGCCCCGTGGGGAAAGACCCGGCCACCAGACGCTCACATGCGAGCCCCAACCCCGGGCCTGGCTCCAGGGTTGGGGCCCCGGTTGCGCATACCGGGCGACGTCATGGTCCTTGATTTTGTGCTTTGGGGGTTTTAACCGCTCTTTGTCTGGCCTATCACCTAGGACCTGTTTGCCTTGGGAGACCCTACCAGGGGCATATAGCCCCCGACAACATAGGCTCCTGAACAATCTTATCAAGGCCTATCTGGGAGCCTATTGCACTTCTACAAGGAACCCATCTCAAGAACTTGGAACACATGAAGCTGAGGAAGGGTTGGGTGGGCCAAGTATATCAAACTATAGAAAAACTACTGTATCTCTGATCCCAATGGCAGGTATGTTGTCGTTATTGGCAAAATTCAGGACTTACAGATTACTTTAGTTAGCATCTATGCCCCTAATTATGTTGATGACTCCTTCTTTAAACGTCTCTTTCCCCTTCTTTCAGATATGTCATCACGCCACCTTTTATTTATTATTATTATTTATTATTGGCTATGCGTTTTGAGTCTGTCCTACCTACCTACCTAATATAATCGAGCCAGACCAGACTGGATTCATTCAATATAAACACTTGTTTTCTAATGTTTAATTTAATTAAAGAATTGAATATACTGTTCTCTACAATACCCCTTCAAATTACTCTCAGGAAGTCTTGATTTCACTAGATGCCGAAAAGGCCTTTGACTGAGTATAGTGGTCATATCTGTTTTATGTGGTCAAAACATTTGGCTTTAGAGAAACCTTCAGTGCTTGAAAAAAATTACTTTACACTAATCCACAATTAAAACAAATAATACACAGTCACAGTACTTAAGCCTTTTTTTCACTCAACAAGACAGGGGTGCCCATTAAGCCATTTATTATTTGTGCTGACTATCAATCCGCTTGCTATTGCACTCCGTTCTAATCTTACTATTTTGGGCATACAGATACATGGTGAAGATGGTAAAGTTTCTTTGTTAGCTGAAGACTTGCTTCTTTACATTTACATTTTAGATTTAAATACATCTATTCCTGCTACTCTTTACTTACTTAGTTAATTTTGTCAGGGTATAAACTAAATCTAGGTAAACATAAGCTATTTCCTATTTACCAATCTGCTAAGAACCTCTCTCTGCACAACTTTCCTTTTAAGATTGTGTATAACAGTTTTACATATTTTGGTATTTAGGTTACTGCTTAAACATTTCCTATTGTTAATAATTACTGGTTGCACACTCAGAGTGGACACTGGACACTGCCAATATAAATGTTTTTATTTGTAAATATGTTTGTGTATTTTTATGTATTTTTCAACTGTCCTGGACACATTCCTGCACGGCCTGTCCTTCCTGGGAGTGGATCCCTCCTTCTGTGGTTCTCCCTGAAGTTTCGAGGACGTCGAGAACGTAAACAAAGACGGGGCAGACGCGGAGGACTTAGAGCTAGGCTAAAGCTAACACCTCACCGGCTCTCTTTACCCAGTATCTTCCTCGCAAATGTACGATCGCTAGTGAACAAAATGGATGAGATTCGACTCAACATGACACACAGCAAAAGACTTCTGAACTGTAACGTCCTTATCTTCACGGAGACGTGGTTAAATAGTGGAATACCAGACTCCGCTATTGAGCTCACGGGACATCACACGCTCCGCGTGTACAGAACAACAGATGGATCCGGTAAGACAAGGGGAGGCGGATTGTGTATTTATATTAACAAAGCTTGGTGCACAAACTCTGCTGTTGTTGGGAGCCATTGTTCAGCTAACCTAGAGTTTCTCATGGTTAAATGTAGACCGTTCTATCTGCCGCGGGAGTTCACCTCCACCATTATAACTGCAGCTTATATCCCCCCGGATGCTGATGCCAAGCTTGCTATGAAAGAACTTTATGCAGCCATCAGTAAACAACAGACTATTCACCCGGAAGCGGCGTTTATTGCTGCGGGTGATTTTAATCACTCTAACCTAAAGACTGTACTACCCAAATTTCATCAGAATGTTTCCTGTCACACCAGAGGGAACAAAACCCTAGACCATGTCTACACAAACATGGCTGGAGCTTACGTGGCGACACCCCTCCCCCACCTGGGACAATCAGATCACATATCTCTGTTGAAGCCAACCGTGTGAAGCCATCAGTGAAGACCATCAAGGTGTGGCCTGTGGGGGTAGATTTCACACTCCAGGAAAAGTTTCTACACACAGACTGGAGTATGTTTGCTTCCCAAGCCACCAGTGGTGCTCACACAGACATTGACTGCTACACCTCCTCTGTATTGGATTATATTAATACCACCATTGACAGTGTTACAACCCAGAAACAGATCACCACATACCCAAATCAGAAGCCATGGATGAATCAGGAAGTGCGACTCCTGTTGAAGACACGCAATACTGCCTTCAGATCAGGAGATGCACAAGCCTACAGCCCATCCAGAGCAAACCTGAAGAGGGGCATCAAAAAGGCCAAGCACTGCTACAAGCTGAAGATAGAGGGACACTTCTCCAACTCTGACCCTCGACGCATGTGGCAGGGCATCCAGGCCATCAGTGACTACAAACCCACCCACTCCACCCCTGCAGCCACCGATGTCAACTTCCTGAATGAGCTAAATGACTTTTATGCTCGCTTTGAAAGAGACAACAGAGAAACTGCAACCAAGCTCAAACCCTCAGTTGACCACCCTCCACTCACACTCTCATCCACTGATGTCTGCAAGGCACTGAGCCGGATCAGCACAAGGCTGCTGGACCAGACAACATCCCTGGTCGTGTTCTCAGGGCATGTGCGGAGCAGCTCGCTGGGGTTTTTACAGACATTTTCAACCTGTCTCTTGCCCAAGCAGCTGTACCAACATGCTTCAAACACACTTCCATTGTGCCAGTGCCAAAACACTCTAGTCCAAGGTGCCCCAACGACTACCGCCCTGTAGCACTCACACCCATCATCATGAAGTGCTTTGAGTGGCTGATCCTGGAACACCTAAAAGACTCCATACCACCCACATTGGACCCGCATCAGTTTGCCTACCGCAGCAATAGGAGCACAGAGGATGACTTAACACTGGTGTACCACAGGGCTGTGTGCTAAGCCCATTTCTCTACTCCCTCTTCACCTCCGACTGCAAGCCTGTGTTTGGATCCAACGCCATCGTCAAGTTTGCAGACGACACTACAGTGATTGGTCTCATCAGCAACAACGATGAGACTGCCTACAGGGAAGAGATCCAGCACCTGTCCACATGGTGCAACGAAAATAACCTGCTCCTCAACACCACCAAAACGAAGGAGCTCATCGTGGACTTCAGGAAAGAGTCTAGAGGCACACACGACACCATCCACATCAATGGAATGGACGTCGAGCGTGTCTCCAGCTTCAAGTTCCTGGGGACCCACATCTCGGCTGACATGACCTGGACAACCAACACCTCCAGCCTGGTCAAGAAGGCTCACCAGCGCCTCTTCTTCCTGAGGACACTGAGGAAGAACCAGCTCTCCTCGGCCATCCTGGTGAACTTCTACCGCTGCGCGATAGAAAGCATCCTGACGAACTGTGTCACAGTGTGGTATGGGTGCTGCTCTGTCGCGGAGCGCAAGGCATTGCAGCGGGTGGTGAAAACTGCCCAACGCATCACAGGGACTCCACTTCCTGCCATCAAGAACATCCAGAGGAAACGCTGTCTGCGTCGAGCTCGCAGCATCCTTAAGGACTCCTCTCACCCAGCCCACAGACTGTTAATAATAATAATGGATTGGATTTATATTGCGCTTTTCTCCCGAGGGACCAAGGGACTCAAAGCGCTTACAGTCCGTCCATTATTCATTCATACACAGTCACACTGGTGATGGTAAGCTACAACTGTAGCCACAGATGCCCTGGGGCAGACTGACAGAGACGTGGCAGCCATTTTGCGCCTACGGCCTCTCCGACCATCACCACATACATTCACTCAACATTCTTACACATTCATACCAGGCAAGGTGGGTTAAGTGTCTTGCCCAAGGACACAACGACAGTTTTTGAATTGTGGGGAGAGCGGGAATCGAACCCACTACCTTCCGGTTGAAGGACGACCGCTCTACCACTGAGCCACTGCCGCCACTGTTCTCCCTCCTCCCCTCCGGCAGGCGTTTCAGGAGCCTCCGGACTAGAACCAGCAGACTAAAGAACAGTTTCTTCCCCAGAGCTGTGTCTTTACTGAACTCTAACCCTTGCTGACCCCACACCTCTCACAGACTCTTCTCTCACCCCCCACCATGCCACTCCCCTCACAGACTCTCCTCTCACCCCCCACCATCCCACTACCCTCATAGACTCTTCTACCCCCACCACCATCCTCCCCTCACAGACTCTCCTCTCATCCCCCACCATCCCACCATCCCTTGCACTACCGCACCTTTGCTACCAACTGTTTACATTTCACTGTTTGCACTACCTTAAATCTACTGCTTACCTTAAGCTAACATACAATTGTATACACCTACCTGTAAAATTCTGTTTATAGTTAGAGACATCTGTATATCACGTGTGTGTGTGTGTGTGTGTGTGTGTGTGTGTGTGTGTGTGTATGTGTGTGTATATGTGTGTGTGTGTATATGTGTGTGTGTGTGTGTGTGTGTATGTGTGTGTGTATGTGTGAGTGTGTGTATGTGTGTATGTGTGTGTATGTGTGTGAGTGTGTGTATGTGTGAGTGTGTGTGAGCTTGTGTGTGAGTGTGTGTGTGTGAGCTTGTGTGTGAGTGTGTGTATGTGAGTGTGTGTGAGTGTATGTATGTGTACGTGTGTATGTGAGTGAGTGTGTGTATGTGTGTGTATGTGAGTGTGTATGTGAGTGTGTGTATGTGCTTGTGTGTGAGTGCGTGTTTGTGTGTGTGTGAGTATGCGAGAGTATGTGTATGTGTGTATGTGAGTGAGTGTGTGTGTGTATGTGTGTGTATGTGAGTGTCTGTGTGTATAGCTCTCCCGGTTTAATTCCCCTGTGTGTATGTGTGTATGGTTGTGTGTGTATGTGTGTGTATGTGAGTGTGTGTATGTGTGTGTGTGTGTGTATAGCTCTCCCGGTTTAATTCCCCTGTGTGTATGTGTGTATGTGTGTATGGTTGTGTGTGTATGCGTGTGTGTATGTGAGTGAGTGTGTGTATGTGTGTGTGCGGCGCGACGCGTGTGTATTACATTACATTTAGAGTACATATTCACCTGTAAATGCTGTTTATATAGAAGAGACACCTGTAATTATATTTATGGCACACACTCACCTTTTATAGTAATAACCATCTGTATATTTATATTCATTGTACATATTACCTGTAAATACTGTACATCTCCATATCCTGCACGTATGCAACCATTGTATATATCCTGCACTTTGCTGCTATTGCACTTCTGATTAGACCTAAACTGCATTTCGTTGCCTTGTACCTGTACTTGTGTAATGACAATAAAGTTGAATCTAATCTAATCTAATCTAATCTAATCAAGACCTGTACTAGGAACCGTAAGGGGCCGGTGCAAAGTGGTTTGGGTGGCAGTCGAAGGCAGAGGCCTCGACAACCCAATCCCCGGACACGGAATCTGGCACTAGTGACATGGAATGTCACCTCGCTGGCGGGGAAGGAGCCTGAGCTTGTGCGGGAGGTTGAGAGATACCGACTAGAGATAGTCGGGCTCACCTCCACGCACAGCTTGGGCTCTGGAACCCAAATCCTCGAGAGAGGCTGGACCCTCCACTACTCTGGAGTTGCCTGCGGTGAGAGGCGGCGGGCTGGTGTGGGCTTGCTCATAGCCCCCCAGCTCAGCCGCCATGTGTTGGAGTTCACCCTGGTGAACGAGAGGGTCGCTTCCCTGCGCCTTTGAGTCGGGGATAGGTCTCTCACTGTTGTTTGTGTTTACAGGCCAAATGGCAGTGCAGAGTACCCGGCCTTCTTGGAGTCTCTGGGAGGGGTGCTGGAAAGTGCTCCGACCGGGGACTCCGTCGCTCTACTGGGGGACTTCAACGCTCACGTGGGCAGCGACAGTGACACCTGGAGGGGCGTGATTGGAAGGAACGGCCCCCCGGATCTGAACCCGAGTGTTGTTCTGTTATTAAACTTCTGTGCTAGTAACAGTTTGTCCATAACGAACACTATGTTCAAGCATAAGGGTATCCATCAGTGCACGTGGCACCAGGACACCCTAGGCCGAAGATCAATGATCGACTTTGTAGTTGTTTCATCTGACCTCCGGCCGTATGTCTTGGACACTCGGGTGAAGAGAGGAGCGGAGCTGTCAACTGATCACCACCTGGTGGTGAGTTGGATCCGATGGACAGACTCGGCAGACCCAAACGTACTGTGAGGGTCTGTTGGGAACATTTGGCAGAGCCCCCTGTCAGAAAGATCTTTAACTCCCACCTCCGGCAGAGCTTCGACCAGATCCCGAGGGAGGTTGGAGGCATTGCGTCCGAGTGGACCATGTTCTCCACCTCCATTGTCGATGCAGCCATTCGAAGCTGTGGCCGTAAAGTCTCCGGTGCCTGTCGTGGCGGCAACCCCCGAACCCGGTGGTGGACATCGGAAGTAAGGGATGCCGTCAAGCTGAAGAAGGAGACCTACCGAGCCTGGTTGGCTCGTGGGACTCCTGAGGCAGCTGATAGGTACCGGCAGGCCAAGCGGACTGCAGCCCAGGTGGTTGTGGAGGCTAAAACTCGGGTCTGGGAGGACTTCGGTGAGGCCATGGAAAAGGACTATCGGTTGGCCTCGAAGAAATTCTGGCAAACCGTCCGGCGCCTCAGGAGGGGGAAGCAGTGCCCTGCCAACACTGTTTACAGTGGAGGTGGGAATATGCTGACTTCAACTGGGGATATTGTTTGACGGTGGAAGGAATACTTCGAGGATCTCCTCAACCCCACCGGCACGTCTTCCACTGAGGAAGCAGAGGCCGAGGGCTCGGAGGTGGACTCGTCCATCACCCAGGCCGAAGTCACTGAGGTAGTTGGGAAGCTCCTCGGTGGCAAGGCACCGGGGGTGGATGAGATACGCCCTGAGTACCTCAAGTCTCTGGATGTTGTAGGGCTGTCTTGGTTGACACGCCTCTACAACATCGCATGCCGGTCGGGGACAGTACCTCTGGACTGGCAGACCGGGGTGGTGGTCCCTCTTTTCAAGAAGGGGGACCGGAGGGTGTGTTCCAACTACAGAGGGATCACACTCCTCAGCCTCCCCGGGAAAGTCTATGCCAGGGTACTGGAGAGGAGAATGCGGCCGATAGTTGAACCTCGGATTCAAGGAGGAACAATGCGTTTTTTGTCCCGGTCGTGGAACACTGGATCAGCTCTATACCCTCTCCAGGTTGCTGGAGGGTTTATGGGAGTTTGCCCAACCAGTCCACATGTGTTTTGTGGATCTGGAGAAGCAGGCCCGGATTGGCTAATCGGGAGCACCGGGAAAATTCCCGGTGGGCCGGTACGTTTGTTTGGCCGCGAGGGCCGTTGTTGTCATGGGACTGGGTTGAAATATATATTTTTTATTTATTATTATTATTACTTTACCGCAGCCGCACTCTTTTTATTTATTATTTTACCGCAGTTCCACTCTTTTATTTAATATTTTCGCAGAGTGCAGCCTGCAAGACAATGATGATGTTTTGACTCCTGGCCCCGCCCTGACACGGCCCTTTGCAAGTTGCTCAAAATAATAAAAAGTCACATATAAAAATGGATAACAGAAAGCGCAAAGGCGGCGCTGAAAAGGCCAGAATAAATAAATAAAAAAAGCTTTGGAAACTGACGCGGCCAAATGTTCAAAGCTGAGCACATATTTTCTCAACAAAACAAACGGAGACGACGAGGCGGGTAAGTAAGCTAACGTAGGTAGTTAGGAGCAGTGCAAGATGCTAGCGACCGTGCAAAACAACGTCGTATGTAAACCACCGTTCATGTATCAAAGTTTTTCTTGTAGCTCTTCAGCAGCAGCCGCCTCTAGTACCGTTTGCTGCCAACAGTGAAGAGCGAGGCCCAGAAACGTCCCCAAACTCCAGTCATGAGCCCAACACACCAGAATGGGCAGGTAGGATTGTCATTCAGGAGAAATAATTGTAATGAAGAGCCCTGCTCAATGAAAATCATTTTCTTACTTGTTTCCAGTTCAAATATCTAAATATTCTTAATTTAAGATACATTTACAAGTGAAATGGCATGAGAAATTATGTCTTGTTTTCTTGAGAAAAAAAATAACAACAAAAAATTAAGTGATTTTTTGTTGTTGCTTAAAAGCTAAAACTAAAACAATTATTTTTCTTACCCCATTGGACTGGAAACAAGACAAAAATACTGTAGAAAACAATGTGCCTATTGCAGACTTATATTCTTAGGTTTTCATTTTATTATTTTAATATAGTCAGTCGGGAACTAAAGTGGGCCGGTCTAAGGCATGAAACTCCACGGCTGAAAATGAGTCCCAATCCGGCCCTGTGGAGAAGGCATTTGACTGTGTCCCTCGTGGCGCCCTGTGGGGGGTGCTCTGGGAGTATAGGGTCCGAGGCCCTTTGCAAAGGGCTGTCCGGTCCCTGTACGACCGGAGCAGGAGCTTGGTTCGTAAGTCAGACCTGTTCCCAGTGCATGTTGGACTCCGGCAGGGCTGCCCTTTGTCACCAGTCCTGTTCATTATCTTTATGGACAGGATTTCTAGGCGCAGCCAGGGGCCGGAGGGAGTCTGGTTTGGGGACCACAGGATCTCGTCTCTGCTTTTTGCAGATGATGTTGTCCTGTTGGCTCCATCAAGCCAGGACCTTCAGTGTGCACTGGGACGGTTTGCAGCCGAGTGTGAAGCGGCTGGGATGAGGATCAGCACCTCCACCATGGTTCTCAGTCGGAAAAGGGTGGCTTGTCCCCTTCAGGTTGGTGGAGAGATCCTGCCTCAAGTGGAGGAGTTCAAGTATCTTGGGGTCTTGTTCACGAGTGAGGGAAGGTGGGAACGTGAGATTGACAGACGGATCGTGCAGCTTCTGCAGTGATGTGGTCGATGTACCGGTCTGTCGTGGTGAAGAAGGAGCTGAGCTGTAAGGCAAAGCTCTCGATTTACTGGTCAATCTACATTTCTACTCTCACCTTTGGACATGAGCTTTGGGTCATGACCGAAAGAACAAGATCCCGGATACAAGCGGCCGAAATGAGCTTTCTCCACAGGGTGGCATGGCGCTCCCTAAGAGATAAGGTGAGGAGCTTGGTCACTCGGGAGGAGCTCAAAGTAGAGCCGCTGCTCCTCCACATCGAGAGGAGCCAGCCAAGGTGGCTCGGGCATCTGTTTCGGATGCCTCCTGGACGCCTCCCTAGGGAGGTGTTTCGGGCATGTCCCACTGGGAGGAGATCCCGGGGAAGACCTAGGACACGCTGGAGGGACTATGTCTCTCGGCTGGCCTGGGAACGCCTCGGTATCCCGCCGGAAGAGCTGGAGGAAGTGTCTGGGGAGAGGGAAGTCTTTGCGTCTCTGCTTAGACTGCTGCCCCCGCGACCCGGCCCCGGATAAGCGGTAGAAGATGGATGGATGGATGATACGCAAGGACAACTTGTATGTATGGACTCATCAAGACCTGTACTAACAACATAAGTGAGATAAATAAGTCTGAATTCAGTAAGACTATGGTGCAAAACGTAGGCCTACGAAAAATTGGTCACTGCGTTAGACATGGTAAAAAGAGAAAAGGCCACAAAAGTGAAGGGGCTAATAAGGAGAATAATATACAGTGGGGATCGAAAGTTTGGGCACCCCAGGTAAAAAATTGTATTAATGTGCATAAAGAAAAGATGGAAAAATCTCCAAAAGGCATCAGATGACAGATTAGACATCCTTATAATAAGTCAAAAAAAGTTAGATCAGCAAATTTTGGATGCTAACTTGATGCCATCTGTGAAAAAACGAGGTGCGTTCTGCAGAACCTCAGAACGCACCTCGTCTGGTACAAACAGGATGTTAGGGGGGCCTAGGTCTGGCTTCAGATTCTTTGAGCATGGACGATAAGTGTTATAAGAATTCTATATGTCCAAAAGAATTCTATATCCTTATATTATCCAGAGAGACACGGAGACAGATTATATTATAAAAAGCGAAAGGCCAGGTTTTATTCCTTGCAAGGGAAGCAAAGTACACACAGATATATCAAAGGTACATAGTGTGTTTTGCTTAAAGAGGTAAACAATACACGTCGTTTTATACCCAGTAGTACTCCTACGCAGTCTGCGACCTAGGTCGTGATGGCCTGCATGTCATAGCATGGAGCAGACAGAAGAATCATATCTAAACTAAAACATAGACACTAAATGAAAACTCATACAATTCCCATAACATTCCCCCCTCTTTATGCTGAATAGGCATAAATCAAAGTCTCCACCTTGATGTGAATTGTATTAAGTCAGGAGCGAAAACCCAGAGGCAGCTGACCTAGCCTAAGTACATTTGACCATTCGGCTAAATGACCTATCGCTGGGAAAAAGACCTCCTGACCGCCCCTCTGCCAAGGCGCACATTCAAGGCAGACACATGTAAAGATCAAAATAAACTGATTTCTTCTGACACACATGTCCAATCAATGACAGAAATGAGTATAATATTGCAAACAGATAAATCAAAAGGAGATTTACATACTGATTCTTAACATCCAATAATAATTGATCACATCAAAACATAGAATCCCTCCAAAATAAAGCAGAGAAAGATGCCGGAGGTTAAGCTGGTCAACCCATCGAACTTAACATCTCCAGCCTGTCCCTGCCTGTCCATTTCTGTCCCTGTAACGAAAAGAAAAACACATGGAGTGAGACTTATGCACATTCATAATGATTAAAATCAATTCTCTTCAGCATAATCAATTCAATGAACCATACGGCCCTTAGGTCTGTAGTATGATCCGTCCTGGAGCTGTTGTCCCGTTGGTGTACATGCAAACAATAACGTCCCTCAGATATCAAAGTGTTCATCTGAGGTCAAAGCCTTGACCTTAGTCGTTTGGCAGGTGCATGTCCAGGAATGTTGACCCAGCAATGGCCACATTCATCAATCTCACCAACAAGCTCCGGTACATGTAAAGTAACACAAACAAAAGTTATTAGACAATGGAAGTGCAACAACAAGTACATGTACTGTATCTCAATACAGATTCTAAAATCCCAGTCAGTTTCCAAATATGTTGTAAAACCAGGTCAAAATTAATTTCTCTATTCCAAAATTAATTTCTCTAATTTCTCTGTTAGAGTTTGAAGTCCTTTCTTAAAGACTTTAGTTCTGCTGTAACTAGTCCTGTGTTACTTTGGAGGAAATCCTTTGTAGACCCCCTTTTCAGCTAAAAGCATGCTCAGTGCTATTTTGTTCTGTCCAGTCCTTGGACCAGTTTTCTCTCATTTCCAGTTTTAATTAACAGTTACAGCATCTCTCGTAATTCATAAACCTTTGTTGTTTATAAATATATATTATAATTGAATCCAAATTGTCTCAAATGGTAAACATTCAAATCCTAATGCTAATTTAATTTTAGCCTTATATTCATTAAGGACACCTTCGAAGGACACCTCTGTCGTCGATGTAAATGGGGCTCTCAAATGAACTTGAGGGAGCTGCTGTTTGGCTCCTAAAGTGTGAGTTTCGACTCACGATGTTCTCCGTCACATTGTATGTGAACACAAATAAAACGAGGATCCTTTAAGGACGCATGTTTCCGGTCAGCAGGCAACGCTGGTCTAATGGTCTTACTTTCACAAAACCTTCAGACCTCTGCTTTGCACTGCACCTGTCCCTGATCTCTACGTTTGTCAAGTTAAGAATGATGTCACAGGAAGTCATGTGACCCCCGTCACTAGCCCTGCTCACAGGTGTGCTTCCCTTCACAGGTGTAAACCAAGATGATATAAGTTCAAAGAACTATGTTAATATTAGCTCTTACTGGTGGTGGCTATATTAATTGTCAAAACTCCTTTTCTGAACTGGTAAACTTGTTGTAGTTGGCTTCCATCCAAATAAAGAACAAACAAACAAATCAAAACGTTCTCTGACATTATAGACCCATAGAAAGTGCCTCCTAGGTTTTCGTCAAACGAAACCATAAAAGCCCTTAAAATGATCAAACCATAAACTTGAAACAGCAGATAAACCCTGTTTCCACAGATATGGTCTGCTGGAAATCTACTTTAATCTGAAAAGGTTTAATCAGACTAAACAGTGCTTCTCCAGAAAAGTCCTGTCAACTTTCTTTATTTCATTATTAGATTTAAACTTTTAACTGTATTAAACACTGTTGTTTCAGCCTCCTGCTAACCATTAGGTTAACCAAGCATCCCTTCAGCAGTTTAACACAGTTTTGTTTAAACCTTCATCTCCCCCCTTTTTGAGACGTGGGACAACCATGGCTCAAAATACCACAACAATTAAACAAAATAAAACAAAAAATCAAAAATAAAATCAAAACAGATTTGTTTTTTTCCAATTACCACCTTAAATTGTTATTTCATTAATTAGCATTTCTAATTATTCATCTTCTTTATGTTTTCCAAATAGCATCACTTTTGTTTATGTTATATTTAAAACTTAACTTTGTTTAGTTCAGTTTTAATTTTAGTTACCATTAGTTGTAGGTCTTTACCTGTAACTGTAATTGGTATCATCCACAATTTGATAAATTTTAACTCAGTTGATGCAAACATAAATAATTTATATAGATCAGAACTGGTTTCTCATGATCTATTGTCACAAACTTTTAAACATTCACCTTCAATTCACAATTTATTTCACGTGTTCTTTTAAATTAGAATATTCTCAAAATATTGTTTAATTTACCTCAAATTACTTTCTTTAGAAAGAAAACACATTTTTCTCTTACTTCAAAACAAAATTTCTTAATCACCCTTGGGTTCAGACCCCCCTCTCTGGGGTTAAACCAGTAACAGCAGCATGTCCCAGCTGCTTGAACACTCCACAAAGCCTCTGCTCTGTTCACTCTGCTTTCCTCTAAAACACCATCACCTTTGTGACTGTTGTTTAAAAGGAAAGACTAAACATAAAATCAATAAAATTCATCTCAAATTCTCAACTTCTCAACTCAAATTCTGCTTTATTTTTAAACTAAATTTCTTCAGGATTGTGTTCAGTATAGATTTGTTCTATACTGTCTCTGTAAAACTCAGTTTTACCACCAGGTGCTAAATACAATAAACCAGTTTGTTATTGTATTTTTCTCATATTAATTTAAACGTAACATAAAACAATTTCATCAATTACTATTTTTATGTTTCCACTAATTTGGCATTCAGATGCCACATAAAGAATTCACCTCACTCAATGTTAAACAGAACCTTAACATCAAGTGTAAAATCAAAATAACGTGTCTCTCTTTATTTATTCAAATTCACCAAAATTGTAATCAGTAACTATCTTTACTGTTCATTTAATAAAATGTAACATCTCAACCTCTTTTTATTCTCTTTTTCTTTAGGTTACAACGACCTAAAGTTTGATAAAACCCAAAACCAAAACAAAAACTTAACGTCTGTTCAAAAGGACCTTGTGTTAGTCCCTGTACTCAAAAAAAAATTCTTAAATCACTTCAAACAGTGATTAAACCCAGCGAGCCATTGCCATATGCTCTTAAACTTTAACAATTCACCTTGATAGTTTAACAATTATCTTTTATTCACTTATTTCTCATTAACTTTTAATTTTTCAAATAAAACCCTTAAGATTGTTTTAATAGTTTGAACTGTTTTAACCTAGATATGTTTTAATCATCAAAACCAGATTACCAATTTACATTACAGTTTAAATCTTTATTGTATGTATATCACACTATACCTTAATTATAAAGTACCAAAATAAATAATGATTATTATTTATTTTGAACTATCTTCATTTCAATTTTCCAATTACTTAAACTTTAAGGTTTTCTTCTCAAAAACCATAGTCAATCTCATTCATTCAATTGTTTAGTTTACCAAATCATTTTCCATAGATTTAATAAAACTCAAAAGTGGACCTTATTCATATCAACAGACCTGTCAGAAGGTCAAACAGTTTTCATAATTAAGTATCATAAACTTTATTTAACACATTAGTTCAGTGCAGACTGTCTCTGTCACTGACATTTCTAACTCAGTATTTTTCTCAACATTAAAAGTTTTTTTTATTGTAAAGGCTCCCACCATGTCTGTGGAGCTAAAAAACAAAAACCCAAAACAAAACATTTCTCGCTCTTGGGAGAAAAAAAGGAGGGTGCTGTGAAGCTCCTGTTACCTTGAATTACATAGAATGTTATCTTGTGTTTAAACATTCCTGTGAATCCAAAACAGTGGTTGTTTTGAATCCACTTTCTCCATTTTCACACTTTTTTAGAACCAAACCAAAGAAATACATAAATGTTTATTTTCTTTACTTAGATTCTTGTAACCTTGTTTTCTTTTAAATATGAGCTTATGGCCCATAACTATAAAGTTATATTATCTTTATAAACTTACTCTGCACAATTCAACTTTAAGACACATATTTAAATTCTTCCAATTACAAAGTATTCATTTTCATTCTTTTATTGGCGTTATACCGTGTGTTTGAACCACACTGATATTAAGGACCTCTATTAAGTCTCGTACTAATAGATACACAACATTGTTTAGCAAAACATCAATCACTAATTCTATTTTAGATCCAAGTGTTGGATCTTTAACTTCTTTAAACCTTTAATGTTCACACGAACGTGTCACATAAAATACAAAACCAACTCTGTTCTTTAACAGAATACTCATTATTTTCTCTCATAAACCAAAATCACATTCTCCTCTGTAGATGTGTGTCTCATGTGTCCGTGTTTGTGTCTATGTGTTCATGTGTTTATGTGTCTGTATTTACATGTGTTTATGTTTCTGTATTTACATGTGTCTATGTATCTGACCTGTTAGTTGAATCGGTCAGTTCATGAGGTCATTCTCCTCGTCTCTCGTCTGGACCCAGTTTCGACCTCCTCCTCCTCCTCTCAGTGCCCTCTCGTCTGTCACGCCCACCTCCACCTCGCTCTCAATTGTGCATTTTTCCTCAGAGAAATACATTACATTCATATTAATTTCAAGTTTCATCCAATTTACAAACACACTTTACAAATACCCTTTTGGTCAATCTCAATAGATCAAAATTTAAAACAAATAAACGATTGTCTGAATTCGGTTATCTTACCGCTTCCGTGTTTGCTGCGGCTGGTAACTGTCTGCAGCTTCTTTCAGCCGAAGAGGAGCAGGTGGGAGGGGCAGAGAAAGGTTGGAGAGAGCACTGTTTTCCGGAGGGAGGGAGGCCGAGACCTAGAGCTCCCAGAAACATTTAAACAAAATACAACTGATTAGTGTTTTGGAGTACATGTAGTAGACTCATTCTTCATCCAACAATGGCCCATTCATAACACATTTATTCTCTCAAACACACAACTTTTATCTTTAACTCTTTAGGTCAACAATTCTCAGTATAAGCCCCGTCACTTTCAGTGGGCTTTTTCTCACTCACTCACCGCGTCACCAGCAGTGAACATTTCTTCAGCTAAAGCTCTCGTGGGCTTTTAAAATCTCATTTCTCATCTGCAGGAATCAATACTACGTAGGCCTTTTATAGTCACATTGACTTCGGACCCATTTATCTCACCTTTTGTTGTAAGTATCTTGATAATGGTCGGACCTATTCATCTCACTTTTGTTGTTAGTAAGTTTCTTGATAATAGTCCATACTCGAGTTTTCCTGTGCGTCCCACGCACCATTAAAACCAACAATACTAGCTATGCAAGGCAGTTCGATTGTGGCGTATTACGATACGTGATTATTAATCTAAGATAAATTCCTGTGCTCTCTAGACAAGCTATTTAGACCTTATACCTCTTATTGTAATTAGGTGCTCTATCTCGCATAGAGGTTCGCACTTGTCACGGCCAAATGAACTAAACGCACGAGTCAGTTTCAAGAAACACCTGAAGACTTACAAAGCATAAGGTATCTATCAAACTAAAATCCAGCAAGACAACAAACTTTAACACAGATTAACATCAGAATATCCCGTTTAAAACCTCACCCTTAAAGATTTTACATGTAGGTTCTTGATCAAAAACACATACTTTTTCGGCTTTAAACCTCACCATAAACCATATAGGCAGGGTCTCGACAAAGCGGATCTCACCATTTAAGGAATCTCGATCTTTCAGCGTTTAAGAATCTCCTATGTTGGCCAACTTCATGGAAAAACATCAACTAATGATGTAAACTACATGCAGCCCGCTCAACATATGTCAGATTTCCAAACTGCTACTTCCGGAAGCTTTGGTAATTACAAACTCACACACACACCAAAAAAATAAATTAAACAGCTGTTTACCTGAATTTTTAGTCCAATAGTCCAGTTGTTCCGCAGCCAGACTGTCTGTTCTGTTCTCTCGTCTCTCTGCTCTTCTCTTTTTTCAGTCCAGATCTCGTCATCGTGCCCACACACACAGAGGGGATATCTGGCCCTTTACTGCTAAATAGCACAGCTTGGGACTTACAAGAAATGCTTTGTTTTTGCATTTCTCCGTGCACGTCAGTTCACCTCTTTGTATGAGAAACAACGAATATTGAAATCCGGGTCACGGCACCAAATGTTATAAGAATTCTATATGTCCAAAAAATTCTATATCCTTATATTATCCAGAGAGACACGGGAGACAGATTATATATAAAAGCGAAAGGCCAGGTTTTATTCCTTGCAAGGGAAGCAAAGTACACACAGATATATCAAAGGTACATAGTGCGTTTTGCTTAAAGAGGTAAACAATACACGCTGCGTTTATACCCAGTAGTACTCCTACGCAGTCTGCGACCTAGGTCGTGATGGCCTGCATGTCATAGCATGGAGCAGACAGAAGAATCATATCTAAACTAAAACATAGACACTAAATGAAAACTCATACAATTCCCATAACATTAAGTGAGAGTGAAATTAAATCGATCAAAAATCAATGCCCACCTGGCTTCCTGGAGTTTAGCCGTCTTGCTGTCTGGATATATGTCAGGTTCTTGTGGTCCGACCTGACGACAAACGGGTGGACGGAACCCTCCAGCCAGTGGGAGATAACTGGCCTTGAGATAACAGAAGCAGAGAAGAGATTTAGAAAGATGTATAGACATGTACTACGAACCACTAATCACATGTATATTTTATAAATGTTCCCTGGGAGCCTCTAGGTCTTTTATATTAATTTACACATTTTATTCTAATCTAATCAGTTAATAAAAAGTTTTTTTCAATGGCGTGAAGCTTGAAATTAATATGAATGTAATGTATTTTTCTGAGGGAAAATGCACAATTACCATGGTAACTGGAATGAGGTGGAGGTGGGTGTGGCAGAGGTGAAGAGAGGGCCCTGGGTCAGAGAGTGCAGAAGGAGGAGAGGGAGAGACCTGGAGAAGGAGGAGGCCGAGACTGGGGTCCGTGCGAGAGAAGGATGACCACTCATGAATGACAGGTAACAAACACACATATGGACCACATGAGACATACAGAAAATTCTACAGAATTTGGATGTGCTTTTAAATTATGAAGAAGAAAAATAATGTTTAGTCTGTTAATAAACAGATACTTTATTGCATTTTTGTGTGACACTGGAGCGTTGAGATTACAGATGTGAAGAAGATAAAGATCCAAAACCTGGATCTTTAACTTTCATGGATCCAAAATAATTGTAGTGGTTGCTATTTAGCTAAACCATTTTATGTATCTATTATAACGAGAACTATTAGAGGTCCTTAATATCAGTGTGGTTCCAACCCCACACGCTATGAAGGCAATAAAATAAATAATACAGGGGGGAGAATGAAAATGATCAATTTGGAATGGAAAGGATTTGAATATGTGACTTAAATTTTGCTGAGGAAGTTTATAAAGATAATGGAAGTTAGATATTTGGGCTATAAGCTCACTTATAAAGGAAAGAAATGTTACCAGTACTTGGGAAAAGAAAAATAAACAATTATGTATTTTCTAATTCAGTTCTGACAAATGTCTGGAGACAGTGGATAAAACGCAACAAATGTTTGGGTTCATTAAGAATGTTCCCACAGTAACACAAGATCACAGGGGTTTCACAACAACCTCCCTTTCTTTGCTCAACTTTCCGGAGCTGGAAAGTTTTTTTTTAAGAGCGGGAGTTTCTGTTCAACTGTCATTGGTGGAGCCTTTACATTAAACAAACCTTTTAATTTTGAATAAAATGCTTTGTTAGAATGTTAGTGAAATAAAAAAATTGCTCTGAACTGATATGTTTAATAAATGTTTATGATTCTTAATTAGGAAAACCTTTTGACCTTCAGTCAGGTCTGTTGATACAAACATAGTCCACATATGGGTTTTATTGATTCTATGGAAAAGTATTTGGACAACTAAACTACAAAACGAATGGGATTGATTATTGTTTGAGAAAAATATTGTTTAAGTAAATATGAAAACTGAAATTAAAGACAGTTGAAAATAAATAATAACCAAGGGTTTATTAAAATTATATTTTTTAATCATGGTAGAATACCTGACCACTAAAACAGATGCTGAGTGTCATCTATCAATAAAGATTTAAACTTTAATGTAAATTTTCAATCTGGTGAGTGAAAACATATCTATATGTTAAAACGATTCAAATAATCTTGGATGATTGTAGAGGTGTTTATGAGAAATAAGTAAATAAAATGTAATTATTAAAATTTTAGAGCTTATGTCTAGTTGCTCTCTGTATTTTACTCACTGTTTAAAGTGATTGATTATTTGCCTCCAGTGTCTGTGGCACTTGTGTATGAATGTGTAAGAATGTTTAGTGATTTTATTTGGTGATGGTCGGAGAGTCCGTAGGCGTGGAATGGCTGGCAGGTCTCTGTCAGTCTGCCCCAGGGCAGCTGTGGCTACAGATGTAGCTTACCACCACCAGTGTGCGACTGTGGAGTAAATGAATAATTGATATGTAATGCGTATTTGCGTCGCCAGAAAAGCGCTATATAAAATTAATGTAAAAATAATAATAAATAAAACAAATTTTATTTTTTTGCCAAACCCATAGATGTGTTCATGGTGAACACTGCATCAAATCTTTGAAACCTAAAGAAAAACAGTTGAATGTTATTGTTACATCTGTATGTAAATGTCTGTGTGTTCTACCGGCTTGAGGAATGGGGGTGTGTCTGGTCTTGGTTCCTGATTGGCTGATACTAACTAATGTCTGTGTTCCACCTGCAGGAGGAATGGGTGTGTCTGATCACGGATACTGATTGGCTGATACCCTTTATAAGGAGGAAGTTGATGCCGGTTGAGAGACTGCTGCTACGCTCCGTGTTTCTGTCTGGGCTCCGTCTCCTGTTGGCTGCTGTCGATGCCAGGGGCAGCTTAGACGTTTCAGCTCCTTGTTTATTTTCTCAGTTAGTTCTTTTAGGTGATGGGCGCGGTGGTCCTGTTTTAACGGTTTGTTATTTTACTTTAAGGGTTAGGATGTGTTAGGCAGGGACAGGGGAGGCCAGTCGGGTACGACGGTCCAATGGCGGGCTGGCTCGGCTTGTTTCCCTCTTTTGTTCATTTTGGCCGACCCATCACCGTCTTTTTGTTCTCCTTTTACTTCTTCTGTTATATAGACAGTTTGAGCTTTAGTTGTGTATGGCTTTTTGGTTTGTCCCAAATCTTCTGTTTAATTAATAAATTGTGGTTTTGTGCTGCCTTACACTTTGTGTGTTTGAATTTATGTTAAGTTCCCTTGTGGTTTAGCGGGGATCGTAACAGTTATGTTTTAGCATTTTTTACATGAACAGTAATGACTAATACTAATTGCAATTTTGGTTATTTTAATAAATAAGAAGAAACAAGTTAATTTAATTTTACACTTGATGTTTAAGTTTCTGTTTAATATTGTGTGAGGTGCATTCTTTATGTGGACAAAGATCTAAATGCCAAATTGTTTGAAACATGATCTTAGCAATTGATAATCTGTTTGACTATATTGCGGTTGAGATTAATATGGGGAAAATGCAAAAACATAGTTTATTGTAATCATAGAGCACATGGTGATAACACAGAGTTCTTTATAGACAGTATGAAACAAATCTATACTGAACAAAATCCTAAAGATATTTTCATATGTGGGGATTTTAAAAGTAAATAAAGCAAAAAGCTACAGAGAGCTTTGGTGATTTTATGTATAGTCTTTCCTTTTAAATGACAATCACAATGGTGATGGTGTTTTGGGGGAAAGCAATGTGGACAGAGCATGCAGATGCTTTGTGTGTGTGTGTTAAAGCAGCTGAGTGATGCTGTCTGGTTAGTCTGGTAACCAGAAGTCTGGTCCAAGGGTGATAAAGAAAACTAAAGTAAGAGAAAATGTAAAAGATTATTAGAGAATTGTATTTGAAGTAAATAGAACAATATTCTGGAAATGATTTAAAAAGGTAATATGGAAGAAATTGTCAATGTGACAATAGATCATGCAAAACTATTTCTGATCTATATAAATCATTTATGTTTGCATCAACTGAGTTAAAATGTATAATATTTGTGGATGATACCACTAAACAGTTACAGGTACCTATAATGGATGGTAACTGAGCTGAACAAAATTAAGTTTTTAGATTTAAACCAAACTGTATTAATGTGATGAAGTGATGCCTGTTTAATCAAATGGTTGGCATAGTGCTATTACAACAGCGGTTTAATACGGTTAAAAGATGAGTTTAAATTAAATAATGAACTAAATAATAATGACACAACCTTTCTGAAGAAGCACTAACTAGTCTGATTAAACCAAACCTTTCAGATTAAAGAAGATTTCCAGCAGACCATCTCTGGGGAAACATGTTATGCATCTGCTGGCCTATTTTTATGTTTTGATCTTTTTAATGGCTTTTATGGTTTTGTATGACGAGAACCTAGAAGGGACTTTTCTGACTTTATATGTTTCATATGATGTTGTATTTATTTGTTTGTTCTTTATGTGGATAAAGCCAACTACAACTGTATACCAGTTCAGAACAGAAGCTTGACAATTAATATAGCCACCAGTAAGAGCTAATATTAGCTAATAGCATAGTTCTTTGAACTTATAATCATCTTGGTTTACGCCTATGAAGGGAAATACACCTGTGAGCGGGGCCCAGTGACGTGAGTCACATGACTTCCTGTGACATCACTCTGAACTTGACAAATGAAGAAATCAGGAAAATATGCAGTGAAGGGAGGACGTCTAGAGGTTTTGCTTTGTCTAGGCCTGTTCCATGAGTTTATTTTTTTAAATAATTTCGTTTAAGCATGGTTGAAAAGCAATGTCTGACTTTCATTGGTTAACATTCATAGAATTTTTATTAGGCCCGAGCCGGTGATGACCGGGAGGGCCTATTGTTTTTGCTCGATTTTTTTGTTTTTTTTTTTTTTTTTGTTCTCTTTCTTTTTCTGCACATTGATCCTAAATTTGACCCAGTGAACATGCACGAAAAGTCATTTTTATTTGTCCAATTTTTCAAGCTCGGCGAAAAATTTAAGTATTTGAAGTCGCCGAAAAAAAAAATACAAAAAATGACTCAGTGGCGGCCCCTAGAAAATTCAAAATACATTGGGCCTATGGAAAGTGAAAGTAACTTTTTTCCAACGTAGAAAAATGAAACTTGGTACATCCATAGGACACCTCAGGGCAAACAGAAAAGTCAATGACAGCCACACCCTAAACTCAACAGGAAGTCCGCCATGTGGGGTGAAAGGCGCGCCACTAAATTCGCACTTTGCGCAGAAAGATGCAAATCATTGTGTTTTAATCTAAATGGCCCCAAATTTGGTGAGTATCATCTAGACACATGTGCCAACCAAAGTTGTGACTTTGTTGTTGATATCTTATCGGGTATGGGTGTGGCAAGCCTGTAACGAGGTGGCAATTTTTGTGAAAATAAAACGTCTCTTAACTCTCAAACGGCTTCTCGGATCGAGTTGGACCCAAAAAGGCGTTTGTGCACATTCATGACCTGAACACAAAAATATGTAAATAAAAGGGTTATCTTTAGAAATGGCTCTCCAGCGCCCCTACAAACTTATAATGGGAACCAAGAATTTAGTTTGTCATAGAGACATAAAATTTGGTACACACATCTCTTATGTCATGACGAGCATAAAAGCCAATGACAACCACCCCTATCTATAAATGTTGCCATAGCAACGCCCCAAATATTTGGAAAAAGTCAATGGGAAGTGAAAATTTTAGTTTGTCGTAGGCAAATGAAACTTGGTACACACATCCAGCATGGGCTTATGAACAAAAGCCAATGGGGACCACACTATCACACACGGAAGGCGGCCATTTTGAATTGAAAATGTGAACCGACTTAAAATACACCTCTTTTTAAAAGAACTCAGAAAATAGCTGCTTCATTCCACAGACACCAAACTTGGGCAAAATGAGCTAAACACATGTATGTAAAATAGACAAGCGTTTTTCTAGACTTTTTGCTCGAGTTATATTTTATTTTATTATAATTTGGTATATTTTTTTATTATAATTTTTCTGCAAAATGATCCTCAATTTGACCCAGTAAACGTGCAACTAAAAGTCATTTGTATTGGTCCCAGACTTCAAGCTCGTGAAAAATTTATGTATTTGAAGTCGCCGAAAAAAAAATATGAAAAATGACTCAGTGGCGACCCCTACAAAAGGGCCTATGGAAAGTGAAAGTAACTTTTTTCCAACGTAGAAAAATGAAACTTGGTACATCCATAGGACACCTCAGGGCGAACAGAAAATGTATTACAGCCATAACGTAAACTCAACAGGAAATCTACTATGTTGGGTGTATGCGTGACCACCTAAATTGCACCCCTTGTGTCTAAAGGCTTTTCATCTAAACAGCTCCAAATTTGGTGAGTATCATCTAGACACGTGTGCCAAAAAAAATTATCAATTTGTTTTTTGATAGATTTGTGGCTGTGGTCGTAATGAGTCTGTGAAGAGGCAGCCATTTCTTTGGGAAATAAATGCCATTTCCCAATTGCCAGGATCCTTCCTTTAGAGGAGGCCCCTCCAGAGCCAAGGCTAGAGTCTTAGAAAACTCCTCAGAATCATTTGGAACTTGTAACCTTGTACTTTTAGACAAGTTATATTTACATTTTGTCTTTTAAACAGGGGGTGCAGCGATTCCTGAGTCATCTCAAATCTCCAGCCAGTACTTTGTTTTTCTCCTTAGCCCAAGCATAATCTATTATTTCCAAAGGTTCAGACAGCTCCCAGGAAAACCAGAGATTGTGGAGACCTTTAACTCTAAAGTTAGGTTACAAGGTGGTGTAGGCACAGGCGGTTATTTGACATTACCGTGAAGTTTACGCTTTAAAGCACGAAATGAAATCCTCCGAGTGCATGTGTCCTCAGCGGTCTCAAGGGAGGCGAGGGCCTTTATCGCGCTTGCGGCTTTAATTTATTATTACTTTTGTCAGAATAAAGTTTTTTCTGTGACCATTGTGAGTTTTTCTTTCATTGACCGAAGGGTACCAACATTTTTGTCCACGTGTGTATATCAAGATGATCTAAAAATGTAAATACTGTAAATACTGTACATTCCCTGTCACCTGGTGTTGTTTAAATAATAATAAAAATTAAAAAAAAAAAAAACTGCCCCTCACTGGAAATGTACTTTTTTTTTTGGACCATTCTCTGTAAACCCTAGAGAAGGTTGTGCTTGAAAATCCCAGTAGTGTTTTACATACTCAGACCAGTCAGTTTGGCACATACAACCATTCCATTTTTAAAGTCACTTAAATCCCCTTTCTTCACCATGTTTGAGAGAACCAGTTAATTAAAACATCAGGCTTACGCAGGAATTGAGGGCACCGGCCAATCAGATCTGTGATCTTGGACAGTGTCCAGGGCTTGTTTGCTTTCACATTTCCTGTTCATAAAATAGGATACTGACCACTTTAGTGTTGTTCAGGTTTAGTTTTGTCTCTAACTGCTTCGGATCTGCTGGTTTTAGTGCGTTCTCTTAAATCATAATGGGACTCATTATAAGTTTCCCCTTTATTCTGTTCTTCCTCATCACTGTCCATAGCTCTACCTTCATGTGTTGTTGAATGCCTAGTTTTAGCCCCCCCCCCTTGGCCTCTGCCTGGCTTTTTCTCTGACTCTTACTGTCTACACCAGGGGTCTCAAACTCACGGCCCGGGGGCCAACTCCGGCCCCCAAGACAATTTTTTGTGGCCCGCAGGACAATATGAAAGTTTGCCCCAGGGCATCTGTGGCTACAGTTGTAGCTTACCATCACCAGTATGACTGTGTATGAATGAATAATGGACGGACTGTAAGCGCTTTGAGTCCCTTGGTCCCTCGGGAGAAAAGCGCAATATAAATCCAATCCATTATTATTAGACCCGAGCCGGTGATAACCGGAAGGGTCTATTATTTTTGATAGCGTCCGTTATTAGACCCGAGCCGGTGATAACCGGAAGGGTCTATTATTTCTGATAGCGTCCGTTATTATTAGACCCGAGCCGGTGATAACCGGAAGGGTCTATTATTTCTGATAGCGTCCGTTATTATTCTTCTTCTGCTCTTTGAGGGCAAATTTGACCCCCTGAACATGCACGAAAACTCAGGAAACTTTGCCCAAAATTCAAGCCCGGCGAAAAATTTATAGAAATGAAGTCTGCAAGAAAAAATATGAAAAAATGACTCAGTGGCGACCCCTGGAAAAGTGAAAATACATTGGGCCTATGGAAAGTGAAAGTAACTTTTTTCCAACGTAGAAAAATGAAACTTGGTACATCCATAGGACACCTCAGGGCAAATATAAAAGTCAATGACAGCCACACCCTAAACTCAACAGGAAGTCCGCCGTGTGGGGTGGAACGCGTGGCCACTAAAATCGCACTCGCAAAAAATGATTCAACTCATCGTGTTTTAATCTAAATGGCCCCAAATTTGGTGAGTATCATCTAGACACGTGTGTCAACCAAAGTTATAACTTTGTTGTAGATATCTTATCGGGTATGGGTGTGGCAAGCCTGTAACAAGGTGGCCATTTTTGTGAAAATAAAATGTCTCTTAACTCTAAAACGCCTTCTCGGATCAAGTTGGACCCAAAAAGGCGTTTGTGCACATTCATGACCTGAACACAAAAATATGTAAATAAAAGGGTTATCTTTAGAAATGGCTCTCCAGCGCCCCCTACAAACTTATAATGGGAGCTTAGAATTTAGTTTGTCATAGAGACATGAAATTTGGTACACACATCTCTTATGTCATGACGAACATAAAAGCCAATGACAACCACCCTCTATCTATAAATGTGTTGCCATAGCAACGCCCCAAATATGTGGACAAAGTCAATGGGAAGTGAAAATTTTAGTTTATCATAAGCAAATGAAACTTGGTACACACATCCAGTATGGGCTTATGAACAAAAGCCAATGGTGACCACACCCTATCATACACGGAAGGCGGCCATTTTGAATTGAATGTGAGAATCTTCTTAGAATACACCTCTCTTTTAAAAACAGTACTTTGTTTTTCGCCTTAGCCCAAGCATAATCTATTATTTTCAAAAGTTCAGACAGCTCCCAGGAAAACCAGGGATTGTGGAGGCCTTTAACTCTAAATTACAAGGTGGTGTAGCAGGCCCCAGCAGTAGCACAGGCCCGAGGTGATGAAGCAGGATCCAGCCAGAAGAAGATTCAAGCAGTAGCACAGGCCTGGTTATTTGACATTACTGTGAAGTTTACGCTTTAAAGCACAAAATGCAATCCTCCAAGTACATGATTCCCAGCGGTCTCAAGGGAGGCGAGGGTCTTTATCGCGCTTGCGGCTTTAATTATTAGACCCGAGCGGTGATAACCGGAAGGGTCTATTATTTCTGATAGCGTCGTTATTATTATTATTATTATTATTATTATTATTATTATTATTATTATTATTCTTCTTCTGCCCTTTGAGGGCAAATTTGACCCCTGAACATGCACGAAAACTCAGGAAACTTTGCCCAAAATTCAAGCCCGGCGAAAAATTTATAGAAATGAAGTCCGCAAGAAAAATATGAAAATGACTCAGTGGCGACCCTGGAAAAGTCAAAATACATTGGGCCTATGGAAAGTGAAAGTAACTTTTTGCTACGTAAAAATGAAACTTGGTACATCCATAGGACACCTTAGGGCAAATATAAAAGTCTATGACAGCCACACCCTAAAGTCAACAGGAAGTCCACCGTGTGGGGTGGAACGCGCGCCACTAAATCGCACTCCTCGCGAAAATGATTCAACTCATCGTGTTTTTATCTAAATGGCCCCAAATTTGGTGAGTATCATCTAGACACGTGTGCCAACCAAAGTTAACACTTTGTTGTAGATATCTTATCGGGGATGGGTGTGGCAAGCCTGTAACGAGGTGGCCATTTTTGTGAAAATAAAATGTCTTTAACTCTGAAACGCCTTCTCGGATCAAGTCGGACCCAAAAGGCGTTTGTGCACATTCATGACCTGAACAAAAAATATGTAAATAAAAGGTTTATCTTTAGAAATGGCTCTCCAGCGCCCCTACAAACTTATAATGGGACCTAAGAATTTAGTTTGTCATAGAGACTTCAAATTTGGTACACACATCTCTTATGTCATGACGAACATAAAAGCCAATGACAACCAGCCCCTATCTATAAATGTGTTGCCATAGCAACGCCCCAAATATGTGGACAGAGTCAATAGGAAGTGAAAATTTTAGTTTGTCGTAAGCAAATGAAACTTGGTACACACATCCAGTATGGGCTTATGAACAAAAAGCCAATGGTGACCACCCCTATCTATAAATGTGTTGCCATAGCAACGCCCCAAATATGTGGACAAAGTCAATAGGAAGTGAAAATTTTAGTTTGTCGTAAGCAAATGAAACTTGGTACACAGATCCAGTATGGGCTTATGAACAAAAGCCAATGGTGACCACACCCTATCACACACGGGAAGGCGGCCATTTTGAATTGAATATCTGATTTGCCTTAGAATACACCTCTCTTTTAAAAAAACAGTCCTTTGTTTTTCTCGCCTTAGCCCAAGCATAATCTATTATTTTCAAAAGTTCAGACAGCTCCCAGGAAAACCAGGGATTGTGGAGACCTTTAACTCTAAATTACAAGGTGGTGTAGCAGGACGCAGGAGTAGCACAGGCCCGAGGTGATGAAGCAGGATCCAGCCAGAAGAAGATTCAAGCAGTAGCACAGGCCTGGTTATTTGACATTACTGTGAAGTTTACGCTTTAAAGCACAAAATGCAATCCTCCGAGTACATGATTCCCCGCGGTCTCAAAGGAGGCGAGGGTCTTTATCGCCGCTTGCGGCTTTAATTATTATTATTATTATTATTATTATTATTCTTCTGCTCTTTGAGGGCAAATTTGACCCCCTGAACATGCACGAAAAACTCAGGAAACTTTGCCCAAAATTCAAGCCCGAAAAATTTATAGAAATGAAGTCTGCAAGAAAAATATGAAAAAATGACTCAGTGGCGACCCTGGAAAAGTAAAATACATTGGGCCTATGGAAAGTGAAAGTAACTTTTTTGCAACGTAAAAAAATGAAACTTGGTACATCCATAGGACACCTTAGGGCAAATATAAAAGTCTATGACAGCCACACCCTAAACTTAACAGGAAGTCCGCCATGTGGGGTGGAACGCGCCACTAAAATCGCACTCCTCGCAAAATGATTCAACTCATCGTGTTTTTATCTAAATGGCCCCAAATTTGGTGAGTATCATCTAGACACGTGTGCCAACCAAAGTTAACACTTTGTTGTAGATATCTTATCGGGTATGGGTGTGGCAAGCCTGTAACGAGGTGGCCATTTTTGTGAAAATAAAATGTCTCTTAACTCTCAAACGCCTTCTCGGATCGAGTTGGACCCAAAAAGGCGTTTGTGCACATTCATGACCTGAACACAAAGATATGTAAATAAAAGGGTTTATCTTTAGAAATGGCTCTCCAGCGCCCCTACAAACTTATAATGGGAGCTTAGAATTTAGTTTGTCATAGAGACTTCAAATTTGGTACACACATCTCTTATGTCATGACGAACATAAAAGCCAATGACAACCACCCCTATCTATAAATGTGTTGCCATAGCAACGCCCCAAATATGTGGACAAAGTCAATGGGAAGTGAAAATTTTAGTTTGTCATAAGCAAATGAAACTTGGTACACACATCCAGTATGGGCTTATGAACAAAAAGCCAATGGTGACCACACCCTATCACACACGGGAAGGCGGCCATTTTGAATTGAATATCTGATTTGCCTTAGAATACACCTCTCTTTTAAAAACAGTACTTTGTTTTTCTCGCCTTAGCCCAAGCATAATCTATTATTTTCAAAAGTTCAGACAGCTCCCAGGAAAACCAGGGATTGTGGAGACCTTTAACTCTAAATTACAAGGTGGTGTAGCAGGCCCCAGCAGTAGCACAGGCCCGAGGTGATGAAGCAGGATCCAGCCAGAAGAAGATTCAAGCAGTAGCACAGGCCTGGTTATTTGACATTACTGTGAAGTTTACGCTTTAAAGCACAAAATGCAATCCTCCGAGTACATGATTCCCGCGGTCTCAAGGGAGGCGAGGGTCTTTATCGCCGCTATGCGGCTTTAATTATTATTATTATTCTGCTCTTTGAGGGCAAATTTGACCCCTGAACATGCACGAAAACTCAGGAAACTTTGCCCAAAATTCAAGCCCGGCGAAAAATTTATAGAAATGAAGTCCGCAAGAAAAATATGAAAAAATGACTCAGTGGCGACCCTGGAAAAGTCAAAATACATTGGGCCTATGGAAAGTGAAAGTAACTTTTTTCCAACGTAGAAAAATGAAACTTAGTACATCCATAGGACACCTCAAGGCAAATATAAAAGTCTATGACAGCCGCACCCTAAAGTCAACAGGAAGTCCGCCGTGTGGGGGTGGAACGCTGCCACTAAAATCGCACTCCTCGCGCAAAATGATTCAACTCATCGTGTTTTTATCTAAATGGCCCCAAATTTGGTGAGTATCATCTAGACACATATGTCAACCAAAGCTATCACTTTGTTTATGATATCTTATCGGGTATGGGTGTGGCAAGCCTGTAACGAGGTGGCCATTTTTGTGAAAATAAAATGTCTCTTAACTCTAAAACGCCTTCTCGGATCAAGTCGGACCCAAAAGGCGTTTGTGCACATTCATGACCTGAACACAAAAATATGTAAATAAAAGGGTTATCTTTAGAAATGGCTCTCCAGCGCCCCCCACAAACTTATAATGGGACCCAAGAATTTAGTTTGTCATAGAGACTTCAAATTTGGTACACACATCTCTTATGTCATGACGAACATAAAAGCCAATGACATCCACCCCCTATCTATAAATGTGTTGCCATAGCAACGCCCCAAATATGTGGACAAAGTCAATGGGAAGTGAAAATTTTAGTTTATCATAAGCAAATGAAACTTGGTACACACATCCAGTATGGGCTTATGAACAAGAAAGCCAATGGTGACCACCCCCTATCTATAAATGTGTTGCCATAGAAACGCCCCAAATATGTGGACAAAGTCAATAGGAAGTGAAAATTTTAGTTTGTCGTAGGCAAATGAAACTTGGTACACACATCCAGTATGGGCTTATGAACAAAAAAGCCAATGGTGACCACACCCTATCACACACGGGCCATTTTGAATTGAATATCTGATTTGCCTTAGAATACACCTCTCTTTTAAAAAACAGTTCTTTGTTTTTCTTAGCCCAAGCATAATCTATTATTTTCAAAAGTTCAGACAGCTCCCAGGAAAACCAGGGATTGTGGAGACCTTTAACTCTAAATTACAAGGTGGTGTAGCAGGACGCAGCAGTAGCACAGGCCCGAGGTGATGAAACAGGATCCAGCCAGAAGAAGATTCAAGCAGTATCACAGGCCTGGTTATTTGACATTACTGTGAAGTTTACGCTTTAAAGCACAAAATGCAATCCTCCGAGTACGTGATTCCCCGCGGTCTGTTAGTAATGACGTTTGAGAGGATTTAATAACAATGCTTTTTTGTGGAATACCCAGCCTCACCCAGACTGCGGCCCCCAAGTAATTTGAGTTTGAGACCCCTGGTCTACACTGTCCGTGTGAACTCAAGTGACCTGTCAGAGGGAACTTTTCTTGCAAAGGCGGGGGTTGCTCTTTCACAAAAACACACTCTGGCAGCCAGATACAAAAGGGATGGGGGGAGGACATGAAATGGGGTGGGGTATGGTATTTCTCCCTCAACTGCAAAGGTTTTTCAGAGAGCCATGCGTAGGCAAGGCAAGGCAATTTTATTTATATAGCACAATTCATACACTGGGTAACTCAAAGTGCTTTACAGGAATAAAAGACAATTTACAAGATTTATATTAAGAAAAATAAGAAAAAATTTAAAACATTTTAAAAGAAAAGTGCAAATAAAAAACCCTTTACGTTGTATGTCAGTGAAGGTTCTCAGTCATCCATTACATCTTGAAAAAAAAAAGTAAAAGCTCAGCTCTCCTACCAGTTGATAACAGAAATCCCAAAAATTGGCAGGTTCGATATGGGCCGATAGTTGTTGAGCACTGTAGCATCAAGACTGCTCTTCTTTAGGAGAGGCTTAATGACAGCAGTTTTTACGGGACTTGGAAATGTTCCAGACTATAAGGAATAATTATATCTGTGAGTTGTGGTAACAAACTGCTTAGTACTGATTTTAGAAATCTAGTGGGTAAAACATTGAGGCAGCAAGTGGATGAACTCAGGCTGGAGACAGTTTTTTCAATTGTTCTGTCATTAATGGGTTTAAAATGTGTTAACCCAAAAAAGTGTCTCCTAGGTGGCTGCAGTGTTGTTGTATGCCTTTTGGATTGTTTTGCATGTTTAATGCCTTGAACCTTGTCTTTGAAAAACAATGCAAACTCTCTTCTAAGTCACAGGAGTATACAACTCCTAAGAAGGAAACAGAAGTGTATAAGACTATGTCCTGGTCCTAAATCTGCGTTTTTTCACTTAGACTATGAGCCAGATTTAGAAAAAAGAGCCACAAAATATATTTTCAGAAAGTGACAGTAGAACCCTCATATTAAAAGTATCCTCCACATGCGGGATATGCGATTGAAAATGAACACAAACAACTACACAGAGAACTGCTCTTTATATAATCGGCAGGTAGTAGTATCAGATAGTCCTCAGTGATACATGAAGCTGGCCTTGCAAATGTCTTTCTATTTTCAGACTGTTGAGCTGTTTACTTAATAACTCAACTGACAATGTGTGCAGTCATCAAATAAACGTAAAGGACAACTTAAACTTAATCTGATATCACTCACAAGGCCCACACTACACCATATTAAGGATTGTGGTCATATAATTAGAATATTTATTTGAAGATGCACCTCTTATAAGCGCACACAAACTTTATTTCCCATTATAGCTCTAGCAAAAGAATAAGGCCGCTCTAAATCTCTAGAGCTCAACTAAAAACTAGGTCAAGGGACATAGCAGTTAAATTATACAAAATAAGCAGGAACATTATCAGTATTTTCAGGACAGTAACAGGTTGGAGTGCAGTACAAAATCACCAAGCTAAATATACAAGACTGTCATGTAGAAGTCATCTCTTATCACATTTTTATTTTTAATTTTTATTTTCTATTTGAACAAAATTCCATTCCAGTCTTTCCGCAGCAAAAAAAAAAAAATTGAAATAAAAATACACTTACTTTTACAACATTAACAAAATACTGCTGGTACCAAACACTGTTGAATAAAAAAAAAAATAATAAAACCACAGCTTGAAGAGATAAGACTATTAATTTACTGTGTTCATTTAAGCTGTTCTAGTGCAGCCAATCAAAAGCCTGTGCCTCTTTAAACACTCTTGTGAACCTGCTAATATTCCTTTTGTCAAGATTCTACTGCGGGGTGTAGTTTCCCAAATTGGAATCGGCTCTCTCTTGATTGAAACGCCTTTATTGCTTTGCTCACCCAAGGGATTTGCGCATTTATTTTTGATCTTGGCCAAATTTCTTGTTTAGTTATCAGATTATTTTGTCCACTTTTTATCTTAAATTCTATCCTAATTGACTAAAACTCATCTTCATAGATTTGATTAACAGTTACCAAATCAAGCAACTTAAAAGCAAAAATAGGTGAATGAGGGTGCGGATGTCGGCGTGCAAACACAACAACCACAGACATAACTCGCTCAGAAAAAGGATAAATCTCACCAGAATTTATTTACTATACTATATAGTTCAGAGGCCCTGGCTTCCTAACCTCCTCATTTGGTGCCAATTTGGCTGAAAGTTTCCTGCCGACAAGGAAGCCTCTACGCAAATTTGAGATGTGACATTTTATAGCTCCAACATTCCAAAACATTTGCGGCGAGAAAACATTGACATCATCCAGTGAAGACATGCCTTTCATTTCCTTTAAAAGACTAAAAACAAGGTGTGGGTGCACCCAGTCTTAAAAAACAGAATGTCTCTTAAGGCAGCGGTCCCCAACCTTTTATGCGCCACGGACCGGTTTAGTCAGGTCAGACAATATTTTCACGGATCGGCCTTTAAGGTGTGGCGGATAAATACACAAAATAAAATGATACAAGAAGCATAAAAACTGTAATATTTTCTACATTTATTAATAAACATGTCTTTTAATGCAGGGTGCTTGGTCTCCAAGTGGTGAAGCAGTTTTAAAGGCTTCATTGCCTCATTAGAGAGACAGCACCGCATATTATGCAGAGCGGGCTTGGTGCGCGGGAATCACCTGTCGCTATAAATCCATATTTTAAGTAGGACTCTTGGTATTGTCTGTTAAATGCAGCTAACTTTGTCTTGGAAGTCATATGTTCTTCTTCTGTCTCCTCACTGGGTTTTTCCCTTTTGCGAACAAACTTTCCAAAGACGTTTATTTTTTTACTCATTTTGCTAGCTTTTGTGTTTAATTTTAACGGCAATGTATTACGTGACCGGGACAAGCGTGAGTCATAGATGGATGTAATAGAGGGAATCCGGTCATTTTTCAAAATAAAACATTGTTCAGACTCAGATAATAAATAAAACAGAAATAATGTAAGTTATTTATTCTTTCTCTGCGGCTCGGTACCAAACGACGGGGCCCGGGGTTGGGGATTGCTGTCTTAAGGGAAGTATGCAGATCTTGTACAGGAGCTAAAACTACATCATGGCTGGTTCTGCACTTACTTTTGAATATCCGTGCCACAATATACTGAGGGTAAAATAAGCAACACATTTACTTTACAAAGTTGTGGACACAACAAAAGTTTTTAGTCTAATTAAGGTTATGTTCTAGTTGTTTGTAGCCTGTAGTGACTTGCATGTTCTCCCACAAAAGCTAAAAAGGTAATGTTGATTAAATACTTAGTGACATCTACTGGACATTTCATTTACAGAAAAGAAACCCACTGACATGAACCGTTTCAATATTTGGAGACTATGCGTAGCCCGAGCTAAAAATAGGCTACTGTCTAAGATAACCTTTATTATTTACCTTTAATATTACCTTGATAACCCTGTCTGGCGTCTCATTTGGGGAACAGAGGCTTTCTCTCTCGCTTTTTGTAGATGATGTTGTTCTGTTGGCTCCATCAAGCCAGGACTTTTAGCATGCACTGGGACGGTTTGCAGCCGAGAGGGAGGGATTGAGCATAAGGTTGACAGGCGGATCAGTGCAGCTTCTGCAGTGATGCGGTCGATGTATTGGTCTGTCGTGGTAAAGAAGGAGCTGAGCTGCAAGGCAAAGCTCTCAATTTATTGGTCGATCTACGATCCTCTCACCTATGGTCATGAGCTGTTGGTCATGACTAAAAGAACAAGTTCCCAGATACAAGCGGCTAAAATTAGCTTTCTCTACAGGGTGGATGAGCATTCCCATTAGATTTAGGGTGAGGAGCTTGGTCACTCGAGGAGCTCAGAGTAGAGCCGCTGTTCCTCCACATCAAGAGGAGCCAGCTAATGTGGCTCGGGCGTCTGTTCTGGATGCCTCCTAGATGCCTCCTGGGGAGGTGTTTATACACATCTCTGACATGTTAGTCCCATATGAAACATCTCGGACTATGAAGACCTCAAGGACAGGATTCCTGCTAGTGCACAGGGTCAGGACTAAACTTGGTGAGGGAGCGTTTCAGTTTTATGCAGCCTAAATCTGGAACAGTCTTCCAGAGGAGGTAAGACGGACCTCTACTCTTGAGCCCCTTTACCCTTTCTCCAAGGGAACGCCCAGCCACTCTGCGATGAAAACTCTGAGTGCTCCTTTCAGTCATGAACCAAAATTATAACCATAGGTAGGAGAGATCGACCAGTAAATGGAGTTTTGCCTAGCAGCTTAGCTCCTTCTTCACCTTGATAGACCGGCACCTCTCCCCGAGTCCAACATGCCTCGAGGAACAATTCCTACTTTCTGCCGGCAATGCAAACCAAGCTCCTGCTCCAGTTGTACAGGGACTGGACAGCATATTACCATACTCCACACTCCCAGAGCACCCACCACAGTGAGAGACCGATCCCCAACCCAAAGGCGCAGGGAAGCAACACTCTTGTTCACAATGTGAACTCTAACACATGGGCGCTGTGAGCAAGCACACACTAGCCCACAATCTCTCACCATGGTAAATTCCAGAGTAGTGGAGAGTCCAGGCTCTCTTAAGGAGTTGGGTTCCAGCGCCCAAGCTGTGCGTGGAGGTAGGCCCAACTATCTCTAGTTGGTATTGCCCCCTTAATTTTTTTTTCTTGAGGCGGGATCCTAATGCTATCTTTTCATTCTGAAATGGATCCACATCTATCTGCCAAAGACATTCACCATGTTGGTAAAGTTTGTCTGATACTGTCTTGAACATTATGACTTAACATAAGGATATAAGACAGGCTATACTGTCTGAGCCCTAAAGTACACTTCACTGAAGCAGGGATACCCCTAAGGTGGCAATGACATTTCTGTAATACAGATTAAACACAATTCTAATGGGCAAATGTGATGCTTGTCTGAAAGACATAACTTTTTCTATCCATCTACCCATCTTCTTCCGCTTATCTGGGGCTGGGTCGCGAAAGCAGTAGTCTTAGCAGAGACGCCCAGATGTCCCTCTCCCCAGACACCACCTCCAGCTCTTTCGGGGGAATCCCGAGGCATTCCCAACCAGTTCAGAGACATAGTACCTTGTGCATGTCCTAGGTCTTCCCTAGGGCCTCCTCCCAGTGGAAAAAGTCTGGAACACCTCCCCAGGAATGCGTCCAGGAGACAACCGGATCAGATAGCTGAGCCACCTCAGCTGGCTTCTCTCGATGTGGAGGAGCAGCGGCTCTACTCTGAGCTCCTCCCGAGTGGCCAAGCTCCTCATCCTATTTCAATCTCCAGTTTCATCCTTCCCTCAATCATAAAGAAGGCCCCAATATACTTAAACTCCTCCACTTGGAAGTTACAAACCACCCTTTTCTGGCTGAGAACGAAGGCCACGGATTTGGAGGTGCTGAATCTCATCCCAGCCACTTCACACTCGGTTGCAAACTGTCCCAGTGCATGCTAAAGGTCCTGGCTTGATGAAGCCAACATGACAACGTTATTTGCAAAAAGCAGAGATTAGATCCTAGATATCCTGTTTGTAAAAATAATGAACAGGACAAAAGTGACAAAGGGCAACCCGTCTGGAGTCAAACATGAACCAGGAAAAAGTCTGACTTACAATGCAAACCAATCTCCTGCTCCGCTTGTACTGGGACCGGACAGCGTATTATCGGAGGGCCCCGGACCCCACACTCAAGGAGCACCCCTCACAGGATGCCAATAAAGGACACGGTTGAAGGCCTTCTCCAAATTCACAAAGCACATGTTGACTGGTTGGGCAAACTCCCTTGCACCCTCCAGCATTTTGGAGAGGGTATAGAGCTGGTCCAGTGTTCCATGACCAGGACAAAAACCACATTGTTTCTCTTAAATCTGAGACCAAATTCTCCTCTCCAGTACCTTGGTAAAGACATTTCCAGGGAGGCTGAGTAGTGTAATCCCCATTTCAGAGGTTCTGTCCCCACCACATGATGTCAGCCAAGACAGCTCCACATTAATCAGAGACTTGAGGTACTCATGGCGGATCTCATCCACCCTTAGATGCCTTGCCACCGAGAAGCTTCTTACCTACCTCGGTGACTTGTTGGTGGGTCTAATGACATCCCCAGTTGAGGTCAACAGCTGCTCACTTCCAATGTAAACAGTTTTGTCAGGATACTGGACAGTTTGCCAGAATCTCTTCATTACCAACCGCTAGTCCTTTTCCATGCCATCACCAAACCGCTTCCAGAACAGAAGCTACCGGTCAGCTACCTCAGGAGTCCCAAAAGCCAGCAAGAACTGGTGGGACTTCTTCTTAAGCTTGACGGCATCCCTTACCACCAGTTTTGGGGATTGCCGCCTCGAGAGACGCTGGAGACCTTACACCCACCGCTCTTAGTTTAACACATCACCTAGGACAGGTGTGGGCAAACTAAGGCCCGGGGGCCAAATGCGGCCCATTGGGCTGTTCAATGTGGTCCGCCAAAGATTTACAAAAAATTTCTTGATGATTAAACACTGCAAATATTTTCCCTTCAATATTTTGCAGAAATCAGTTGATTCCACTATAACATGCTCCAAATTGTAACTACCTCTCTCATAGAAAAAGGAAAAGGGTTTTTATTGAGCATAGGTGAGTTCCCTGTGTTGGCCCGGCCCTCCACAAGAAATCCATGTTCAAATGTGGCCCTTGGGGAAAAATAATTGCCCACCCCTGACCTAAGACCTGCTTGCCTTGGGAGACCCTACCAGGGGCATATAGTGGTTCAAGGAAGAGTACATAATCTTCTCCTAAACACTGAAAAACTGATTGTGATTCTACTAGGCCCCAGAAAGTAAATAACATAAATTTACACCATGTAGTTACCCTAGATGGTGTTAGTAAACTCTGAGTTTTCTGGCTACAGAAGGTGGTTTGGTTTTAAGCGGGTTTCATTGCCATGGTAACTTCCACTACACGGCTAACGTGCTCCAGAGCAGGTTAGACTGACTGGGTGTAGCAGTGCAAGATGGATTCTTGTGAGTTTGTGATCTTGCAAAAATAAAGCTGCTGCAGTAGGGAATTAGGAAACCTTAGGTGCCCAACAAGATGGCTGATGTAAACACTATGGATGTACTACTTTGGGTTCATTTTTTTGTTTTACATCTTGACAATTTTAAAGCAACTTCTAAAGTACAAGAAGTTGTATTTGTATATATATATTTTTTATATAAGGACATTTTTCCTTTTATAAATTATTATATTAAGGACATATGTTATACCTCCCTGGTTTTAGTAAAGTATTTTGTCTCAGCATTAACCATAAATTTGTGCTATAAATAAATCTTGCCCTCTATGCCAACTAAAGCAGAGCACCTTCTCTTTGCAGGATGTATTTTTGAACACAGTAATACATCATGATGACCTGCTGATGCACAAATATTAAGCAACTCTGTAGATATAACGAATAAAAGGTGATAGTAAACATGATCCTAAACTCAGATTTTAGATCACAAAATAAATACATACAATTAATTATTTACTTAGAAATTTGTTTAATTACATCTTTAACCATAAAGGTTTTTGTGATGATATTGTGTTATCCAAGCTGGCAATCCCTCAATCCTTTAAAAAGAATTTACGAAAGAGACATTTAACACCTGTCCTCCCAATGGAAAGTGCATTAGTAACCTCTTTCTCTTTACATCTTAAAATTCCTAAAACATGTATTGCACTTAATGTCCTGGGTATAAGTCTGGTTTTCCAAGTATAGTATCTATAGGCACAAATAAAAGGTATTGAAAAAATTTTGAAACTTAATGAAAGAAATAATGCAAAATGGGGTAACACAATAATTTCTGTCAGAAACATTTTAAAATACTTGTATTACTATTAAAATATTATTTTAATAACTGATCAGTGAGAGTTTTCAAGTAAAATGTGTGCTAACAAAACCAGTTACATTGTGTCCATATCATGATGAAATTCTATACCTTTTGAATATTTCTCACAAACACAAAAAAAAAAAAAAATGTGTAGCTTCGATTTGCCAAAATAAAATTAATCATAAATCCATCCAAATAATAGTATCATCTTGATTTGAAAAGCAAAATTATTATTTGGATGCATTGAATGTCCCACTATGAAGCAACAAGTCAAACATTCCTGACCAAATTGAGTGGCCCCTAATGCTGAGGGGGCAGACTTTGTATATAAAAGCACAGGCTTGACTGGACTTCACTTCTTAACTGACAGCCATTGAAGGCAGGTAAGTGCTCTAGACCAGGGGTTCTCTGGCTTTTTTAATTGCACACAGGGAGTTTTTAAAATGTGTTCGAGACATTAGAGATTTACAATATTTTATACAGATTACTATTTTTTAGTTACTTATTATTGTAAATTTAAGTTGTAAAAATGAATAGTAATTAATTACAACCTTGTGTCTGACAACCAGTGGGCATTTAGACAGCATCAAGGAATCACATTTCAAAAGCAGTAGAGGTATTTAGTAAAGTGCCATCATGAGCACTGACGCGGAGATGGCGCAGTATGGCCCGGCATCCATTTACCTCCGGAAGCCAGAGAAGGAGAGGATTGAAGCTGCGACTGCACCATTTGATCCCAAGACTGAGTTCTTTGTGCCTGACACTGATGAGATGTATCTCAAGTGTAAAGTCATCAAAAGGGAGGGTGGCAAAGCCACAGTTGAGACTGAAGTCGGAAAGGCAGGTTACTTTTTATTTGTGTTTGAACAGTAAAATTATTTGAGGATTTATTTTAAATTACATTTACAATGTTTTAAAATTATACATGTTTAGAAAACTCTCACTGTCAAAGAGGAGGACCTTAATCCCCGAAACCCTCCCAAGTATGACAAGATGGAGGACATGGCCATGATGACCCACCTCAATGAGCCATCTGTGTTGTATAACCTCAAAGAGCGTTTTGCATCATGGATGATCTACGTGAGTTTTTAATAGCAGCATCTATGTACAGAGACTTACCTAACTACCTGAAATAAACTACTTGTAATGTTGTAATAACTCTTGTATGGTCTTTGTTCATGTTTTACAGACCTACTCTGGGTTGTTCTGTGTCGTGGTGAACCCCTACAAGTGGCTTCCTGTGTACGATACTGTCTGTGTAGGCGCCTACAGAGGCAAGAAGAGGATTGAGGCTCCACCCCACATCTTCTCCATCTCTGACAATGCCTATCAGTTCATGCAAACTGGTAAGATTTAAATACTCACCATGGTGAGAAATATACATGAAAAAAAAAATGTTATCACAATTACTTTTATTTATGATTTTAGATCAAGAAAACCAGTCTGTTCTGATTACGTAAGTATTAAAGAAAAAGCTTTGAGTAAAATGGATTTTATGAAAGTTTTTACAATATGTCTCCCTAAACCAGCGGAGAATCCGGTGCTGGAAAGACGGTCAACACCAAGCGTGTCATCCAGTACTTTGCATCAATTGCAGCTATTGGAGCCAAAAAGAGTGAGCCACAAGCCGCTAGCAAAATTAAGGTAAACCATTTGACGTACACAACTATGACACAATGTAGAAATTATTTGGACATTTCGGTTGGACATTATACCTCTCTCCTTCAGGGATCCCTTGAGGACCAGATTGTTGCTGCCAACCCTCTCCTGGAGGCCTATGGTAATGCCAAGACTGTGAGGAACGACAACTCCTCTCGATTTGTGAGTAGTCACATTTAAAACACATCAGGGACATTTTGTATTGACTTATACTAATTACTTTATTCTGGCCATCTAGGGTAAATTCATTAGGATCCACTTTGGTTCAACTGGGAAATTATCTTCATGTGATATTGAAACATGTAAGTGTGAATAAATGTTTTTTTATTGTAGCTAGGGATGATTGATGAAATGCTACATGAAAGTTAAGCACTTTAATTTCTGTGATTAAAAAAAATAAATGTTGCTGTAGATCTGCTGGAGAAGTCCCGTGTGACCTTCCAACTGTCTGCTGAGAGGAGCTACCATCTTCTACCAGCTCATGACTGGCCACCAGCCTGAGCTTCTGGGTATGTTCTCACATTTTGGTTATAACATGTAACGTGATACTTAAAATGTAATAAATATTTATTTTACAATGTATATTAAAACAATTTCATTGCCATGTGTTTGTATACTACAGAGGCCCTTCTGATCACCACTAACCCTTACGACTACCCAATGATCAGTCAGGGTCAAATCACTGTCAAGAGCATTGATGATACCGAGGAGTTTATTGCAACTGATGTAAGTTACAACACACACAAATGTACATTTTGGTGCAAGATCTAATTGATGTTATTGGATTATGCAGTCGGCCATTGACATCTTGGGCTTCTCTGCTGAGGATAAGTTGAACATCTACAAATTGACTGGTGCTGTGATCCATCATGGCAGCATGAAATTCAAGCAGAAGCAGCGTGAGGAGCAGGCTGAACCAGGACGGCAATGAGGGTAACTCTTGACTGGAATCCTCTCGTCATAATTTATTTTGGATATACAGTACTTATCTAATTTGATTTTCTGTTTCATCAGATGCTGACAAGATCTCTTACCTCTTGGGCCTGAACTCAGCTGACATGCTGAAAGCTTTGTGCTACCCTAGAGTCAAGGTTGGAAATGAGATGGTGACCAAAGGTCAAACCGTCCCACAGGTATCACATATAAGTTAGCACTACGCAACAACAATAAAATTAATGTATAATGAATGAATAAAAATTCAGTCAACAAGTATAATTATGTTTTTTGATAATTTTCAGGTCAACAATTCTGTCATGGCTATGTGCAAGTCTATCTATGAGAAAATGTTCTTGTGGATGGTTGTCCGCATCAATGAGATGCTGGACACAAAGCAGGCAAGATCCTACTACATTGGAGTGTTAGACATCGCTGGATTTGAGATCTTTGATGTACGTTTAACACTATGGTACAACAATAGCATTACTACTGTGTGCTCAGATTTATAATAGTTTACCTGTGGTTTGTAGTTCAACAGCTTGGAGCAACTCTGCATCAACTTCACCAACGAGAAACTGCAACAGTTTTTCAACCAAACCATGTTTGTCTTGGAGCAAGAGGAGTATAAGAAAGAGGGTATTCAATGGGAGTTCATTGACTTTGGTATGGACTTAGCTGCCTGCATTGAGCTTATTGAGAAGGTAACCCATAACTAATGTGAAATTAAATAATTGTAAACAAAATAAATGAGTAGTTGATAACATATGTTATTACTTCGCAGCCATTGGGCATCTTCTCCATCCTTGAAGAGGAGTGCATGTTCCCCCTCTGACACAACCTTCAAGAACAAGCTGCATGATCAGCATCTTGGAAAGTCCAAGGCTTTTGAGAAACCAAAGCCTGGTAAGGGCAAGGCTGAAGCTCACTTCTCTCTGGTCCACTACGCCGGTACAGTAGACTACAATATCACTGGCTGGCTGGACAAGAACAAGGACCCCCTGAACGACTCAGTTGTTCAGCTCTACCAGAAGGCTGGAAACAAACTGATGACCACACTGTATTCAGCTAGTGCTGCTGCAGCTGAGGGTAAGAAACTCTCTGGATGGTGAAGTCACAAATGCATAATGAAAAACAAATAAAAGAAAATTGACTGACTACAATGTCTTCTACAGAGGCTGCTGCTGCCGGCAAGAAGGGGGGCAAGAAGAAGGGTGGTTCCTTCCAGACTGTGTCTGCCCTTTTCAGAGTATGTTGTTTTCTTCCTGCTGTGTAAAACCACATTTAAAATAGTGTCAATACATAATATCTGCTGATCCACAGGAGAACTTGGGCAAGCTGATGACCAACTTGAGGAGCACTCACCCTCACTTTGCGCTGCTTGATTCCAAATGAAACGAAGACACCAGGTTACTGTTTTTAACTTAAGGCATGAATTTAAAGATGTAAACATAGGCGATCAATAACTCTTTTATCTCCAGGTCTTATGGAGAACTTTCTGGTCATCCACCAGCTGAGGTGTAATGGTGTACTGGAGGGCATCAGAATCTGCAGAAAGGGCTTCCCCAGCAGAGTCCTCTACGGTGACTTCAAGCAGAGGTGGATATTTATCACCTGTTTAGTCAAGTAGTGACTAGAAATATAGTATTATTCATAATAAAAATTAGGCATTAAGGCGAGGCAAGGCAATTTTATTTATATAAAACAGTTCATACAATGGGTAACTCAAATAAAAGACAATTTACAAGATTTAGATTAAGAAACAAAGAAAAATTTAAAACATTTTAAAGAAGAGTGCAGATAAAAAACACTTGTAATTAGTAATGTAGGCGGAACTAAATAGGAAGGTTTTTTAACCTCCCCTTGAACATTGTTAAAGTTGAGGCTTGTTTTACTTCATCTGCATCTGTTGCATGAAACTTAAATGCTGCTTCCCCATATTTAGTTGTAACTCTGGGCACGAGCAGAAGGTCCGTCCCTGATGTTCTCAGAGTCCAAGGAGGTTCATAAGCAACTAGCATGTCAGAAATATATTCTGGTGATAAACCATTAAGAGACTTGTAAACAGAGGAGGATCCTTTGGATGGTGAGGCAGGAGTGCTTTCTTCATTCAGTGGCTGATGGCTTCTCAGAGGACTCTTTCTCTGTTCAAGAGGGCGCCCAGAACCATTTAGGTGTCTCATAGAGTGCAGGAGATTATCCGTTAGCCTCCTAACCCCTCCCCTCTTTAGATGTGGGCCCCAAAACAAGTGCAAGCAGCCGACTGAATTTATTGATCCGCCTGTCGATGTTTGGGAGTGGTCCACTGATAAAGGATTACACTTCCAGGTTTTCAAGTTAATCTAAAAGCCTGGAGAAATCCTTTTTTAAAACTTTAAAATTCCCCTTCCTGGGGTCAAGTGCACCCACGTGTAACATCAGCTGTTTAATCCCTGTGTGTTTAGACATGACTTGGGGGAGGAGTGCTGTTATATCAGTGACCATAGCACTTGGAAAGCTGCATGTAACAAATCTACTGTTGTTTATGTCTCTTACAGCACCGTCTCCAAGCAGCAGGATATCTCTGTCCTTCACTTTTGGCATAGATTCTCTGTCTCTGTTTGCCTGGTGCTTTTCCACAGATTCATGTCTCCTGTTTTTCAGTTACAGCAGAGTTTTCTGGTTCATTCACCTTTAGCTCAGTCAGTGATTGGAATCATTTTTTTTAGCTGGATGTCTGGTGATGCTACATATGCTCCTGTGATGCCAGCATTCTTTTTTCTAATCCAGTGCTGCTTTGGCTGGGCACCAAGTTTATGCAAGTGGCATCATTTTGTTTAAATCCCTTTGCTTTGCTCAGTTTTGGGAATGACACTGTATCATCCAAGTTTAAATTCACAGTCTTACCACATTGTGTGATCGGGATTGTCTCCTGAAGTCCTCTTTCAGATCCCAAAGCAAAAATCTTTGTTTGTAGCTGATTTCCTGTTGATATTTCCAACAATTTTGGCAGAAAGAGTTTGTAGTAGTTGTTTTTACCCCAGACATGTTGAAAAATAGATACCAAGGCTCCAGTCGCTCGGCGAGTCCAACGTGTTGTTTTATAAAGTAAAGTAAGTAAAAACATAAAAATCCAGTTAAAAGAAAGTAAAATGTTATGTAAAAAGTTGATCATAAAACCATTGGCTAAATGGAGATAGCTAAAAAGAAAGGTTAAGCTGACATGAGCAAGCAGAGGAGCGTCTGCACTCTTCAGAAACAGGAAGCAACTGACAAAATAAGCATTTAACCTATTGGCATTTCTTCTACAACTTGATGCTTATATAAAAGCACATTTTCAAAGGTGGCACCGTGTTGGCGTCATTATTCCAGAGACATCCTTTAAAGCATGCACTGTGTCAGGCGCTGGCGTCCCAAAAGGCTCGCAAATGTCAGCATGAATCAAACACCTGCCACAATGTTCGCTTTGGATACAAGACTTAAGTAATTTGGCCACTATAGGGTGTTAGTTACGTCTCTAATTGTTTGCAACTTTAATAAATTTAACAATATAAAATATTTCCCAACCTAGATACAAAGTATTAAATGCTGCGGTCATCCCCGAGGGACATTTTATGGACAACAAGAAAGCTTCAGAGAAGCTTCTGGGCTCCATTGATGTGGACCACACTCAATATATGTTTGGACACACAAAGGTACATAAAATGTGGTTTGTTAATAAATGTTCTATGTCTGGCAGTTCTGATGTATATCAGTGTCATTGTTGTTTGGTTGTATAAAAGGTGTTCTTTAAAGCTGGTCTGCTGGGTGTACTGGAGGAGATGAGAGACGAGAAACTTGCCTCACTGGTTCGCATGATTCAAGCTCTCGCCAGAGGATATGTCATGAGGACGGAGTTTGTTAAGATGACGGAGAGAAGGTACACTTTTTTTTTATTTATTATAAAACTAGACCAAATCAACAACTTAGTCTCAAACAATGATGCATTTGTGTGAACGTATCTAGAGACTCTATCTACACCATCCAGTACAACATCCGCTCCTTCACTGCTGTGAAAGACTGGCCATGGATGAGTCTGTACTTCAAGATCAAGCCTCTGCTTCAGAGTGCAGAGACTGAGAAGAACTGCAGAATATGAAGAGAACTATGAGAAGATGAAGACTGACCTGGCCGCTGCTCTGGCAAAGAAGAAAGAGCTGGAAGAGAAAATGATTGCTGTGCTGCGAGAAAAATGACCTGCAGTTGCAAGTAGCTTCGGTCAGTGAATAATTAAGGACCACATTATGGAATTATAATGGTATTTAGATAATAATGTAAATATGAATTCCATTATAAACCTCTGTGTATGTATGTGCTATAGGAAGTTGACAACCTCTCTGATGCTGAGGAAAGGTGTGAGGGGCTCATTAAAAGCAAAATCCAACTTGAAGCCAAACTCAAAGAGACGACTGAGAGACTGGAGGATGAGGAGGAAATCAACGGTGAGCTGACTGCGAAGAAGAGGAAGCTGGAGGATGAATGCTCTGAGCTGAAAAAAGACATTGACGACTTGGAGCTCACCTTGGCCAAAGTGGAGAAAGAGAAACATGCCACTGAGAACAAGGTTGATCATATTATATTACATACATACAAAGCTTGAGTTTAAAATAAGCATTCATAACATTACAAACACATAAAATGTAAGTAAATGTTACTGAAATACAGATAGATTTTATAATGAAAAATCATTTTCATTTAAGTGTTGTAGGTCCAATCTCTATAATGATATTTAAAGTGGACAATTCCATTAGTTTATTGTGAGCTAAGAGAAATAAGAGATGTGGTATTTTTTTAGGTGAAAAACCTGACAGAGGAGATGACATCTCAAGATGAGTCTATTGCCAAACTGACCAAAGAGAAGAAAGCCCTCCAAGAAGCCCACCAGCAAACTCTGGATGACCTTCAGGCAGAGGAAGACAAGTCAACAGTCTGACCAAAGCCAAGACCAAGCTGGAACAGCAAGTGGACGATGTATGAGGAAACCTTGTTTTTTATTGATAATGATAACTGTTATTTAAAAGTCCACAAAATGTGTCTTACTGGGATAACCTATTGAAACCTGTCCTTTGGTAGCTTGGGATCTCTGGAGCAAGAGAAGAAACTCCGCATGGACCTTGAGAGAACCAAGAGGAAGCTGGAGGGAGACCTGAAACTGGCCCAAGAATCCATCATGGATCTGGAGAATGAAAAGCAGCAATCTGATGAGAAAATCAAAAAGTATACTTACAAAACTTTTAGAATTGCACTTTATGAATGGTGTTGTGTTATTGATAGATATTGTTATACAGTTTTAGAAATTTGTATTTGAAAAATGAAATCCATATAAAACAAACATGTCAAAAAATATTTTTTAGGAAAGACTTTGAGATCAGTCAGTTCCTCAGCAAGATTGAGGATGAACAGTCCCTTGGTGCTCAGCTTCAGAAGAAGATCAAGGAACTCCAGGTAAATACCTTTTAAAGTTACATTTGGTTAAAAAAAAAAACACAAAACAAAAAAAAACATAAAACAAAAAAAAATCAATATATTTTTCTGTTGCTCTCATCAAATGTAGGCTCGTATTGAGGAGCTGGAGGAGGAGATTGAGGCTGAGAGAGCAGCTCGTGCAAAGGTGGAGAAGCAGAGAGCTGATCTCTCCAGGGAGCTGGAGGAGATCAGTGAGAGGCTGGAGGAAGCTGGTGGAGCCACATCCGCCCAGATCGAGATGAACAAGAAACGTGAGGCTGAGTTCCAGAAGCTGCGTCGTGATCTTGAAGAGTCCACCCTGCAGCATGAGGCAACCGCTGCAGCTCTTCGCAAGAAGCAAGCTGACAGTGTTGCTGAGCTGGGAGAGCAGATCGACAACCTCCAGCGGGTCAAACAGAAGCTGGAGAAAGAGAAGAGCGAGTTCAAAATGGAGATTGATGACCTCTCCAGCAACATGGAAGCTGTGGCTAAAGCAAAGGTAAGAAACTATGTTTCCATAGATTTTGGGTTACATGTTCCAACTATCTGAACAAGTAGGCTGAAACTGAAGCTAACTGCCATGTCCTCTCACCTCATAAATATTGTCTCCCTTCTGCGTTTTATAGGGCAACTTAGAAAAAATGTGCAGGACTCTTGAGGACCAGTTTAGTGAACTCAAGGCCAAAAATGATGAGAATGTTCGCCAGCTCAATGATATTAATACTCAGAGAGCTAGACTGCAGACAGAGAATGGTATGGCACCAAAAATTAAAGCATATTACTTGTTAGTCCTGGGATCTTTGACACTAAATGATTAATTAATCTATTACAGGTGAGTTTGCTCGTCAGATTGAGGAGAAGGAAGCTCTGGTTTCCCAGCTGACCAGGGGCAAACAGGCTTTTACTCAGCAGACTGAAGAGCTGAAGAGACACTTTGAGGAGGAAGTCAAAGTATGTTTTACATTTTACATTTACATTAATTCATTCAGCTGACGCTTTTATCCAAAGCGACTTACATTGTTCTAATGTAATTACCAGTGTTACAGTCACTGGGGGCAAGGTGGGTTAAGTGTCTTGCCCAAGGACACAACAACAGTATGAACTGTGGGGAGAGTGGGAATCAAACCGCCTACCTTTCGGTTGAAAGACGACCACTCTACCCACTGAGCTACTACCGCCCCCATTTTCTTAAAGATTTTTTTTTTTTTTTTTTTTTTATGTCCAATAGATGTGTCTTTGTTGACTGAATACTATATACTGAATGTTGATTTGAACAGGCCAAGAACGCCCTGGCTCATGCTGTCCAGTCTGCCCGTCATGACTGTGATCTGCTCAGAGAGCAGTTTGAGGAGGAGCAGGAGGCCAAGGCTGAGCTGCAGAGAGGAATGTCCAAAGCCAACAGTGAAGTGGCTCAGTGGAGAAGCAAATATGAGACTGATGCTATTCAGCGCACAGAGGAACTGGAGGAGTCCAAGTAAATAAAATTATTTATTTTTTGTTTAAGTTTTATGCAAGGGGATTTTATGTGTTTATTCTGTATTTGTGTTTCCTTCTCTCTTTCCTTAACCACAGGAAAAAGCTTGCCCAGCGTCTGCAGGAGGCTGAGGAATCCATTCAGGCTGTGAACTCAAAGTGTGCCTCTTTGGAGAAGACCAAACAGAGGCTGCAAGGTGAGGTGGAGGACCTCATGATTGATGTGGAGAGAGCAAATGCTCTGGCTGCCAATCTGGACAAGAAGCAGAGAAACTTTGACAAAGTAAACAACAATGATAATGACAGCCAATCATATCTCTATCATATACATTTTTTACTCAAAGCACATATTCTCAGGTCCTGGCAGAGTGGAAGCAGAAGTATGAGGAGGGTCAGGCTGAACTGGAGGGAGCCCAGAAGGAGGCTCGTTCTTTGAGCACTGAGCTCTTTAAGATGAAGAACTCTTATGAGGAGGCTCTGGATCACCTGGAGACCATGAAGAGAGAGAACAAGAACCTGCAGCGTGAGTCATTCCTCTCACATTAATAAATATAGGGAAAACAGAAATACAGCTAGTTGATTATAATATTAATAAATCCCCATTTTGTTTTTCTTCAGAGGAGATCTCAGATTTGACTGAACAGATCGGTGAGACTGGAAAGAGCATCCATGAGCTGGAGAAAGCCAAGAAGACTGTTGAGACAGAGAAGGTTGAGATACAGACAGCATTGGAGGAAGCTGAGGTATCGTTAAATCATTTAAGTTATGAATTTTATTCAACACTATCTAATTTTTCAAACATTTATACATGTTTTTACTAAAGTGATAGTATTTGACATTTTGTGTAATCTATTCAAAAGGGCACACTGGAGCATGAGGAGGCCAAGATTCTCCATGTTCAACTGGAGCTCAACCAAATCAAAGGTGAGGTTGACAGGAAGCTGGCAGAGAAGGACGAGGAGTTGGATCAGATCAAGAGGAACAGCCAGAGGATCATTGACTCCATGCAGAGCACTCTTGATTCTGAGGTCAGGAGCAGGAATGATGCTCTGAGAATCAAAAAGAAGATGGAGGGAGACCTGAATGAGATGGAGATTCAGCTGAGCCATGCCAACAGACAGGCTGCTGAGGCCCAGAAACAACTGAGGAATGTCCAGGGCCAGCTCAAGGTGGTTTAATCAAGTCATCCAAACAAAAGTAGGATCAATGAAATGTAGTATATGAATGAAATGTTCTCTTTGCTGTTACCAGGATTCCCAACTGCACCTTGACGATGCCGTCAGAGGACATGAAGATATGAAGGAGCAGGTTGCTATGGTGGAGCGCAGAAATGGCCTGATGCTGTCTGAGATTGAGGAGCTGAGAGCTGCTCTGGAACAGACAGAAAGAGCACACAAGGTGGCTGAGCAGGAGTTGGTGGACGCTAGTGAGCGTGTCGGACTGCTTCACTCTCAGGTTTGGCTTTAAATTATTCTACTAACACGTGAGAGGAATAGCAAAATAAATAAAACCATCTATCTAAGTATGTTTTTCTTGGTCACACAGAACACCAATCTTCTGCACACCAAGAAGAAGCTGGAGGCTGATCTGGTCCAGGTTCAGGGTGAAGTGGATGATATAATTCAAGAAGCAAGAAATGCTGAAGAGAAAGCCAAAAAGGCCATCACTGATGTGAGTTTATAATGGCTATAAACACACAGTAATTTACGTTTTTATATATCTTTTAGTCAAGAAAATAATTACACTCTTAAACATTTCAGGCTGCCATGATGGCTGAGGAGCTGAAGAAGGAGCAGGACACAAGCTCTCATCTTGAGAGGATGAAGAAGAACCTGGAGGTCACTGTCAAGGATCTGCAGCACCGTCTGGATGAGGCTGAAAACCTCGCCATGAAGGGCGGCAAGAAGCAACTCCAGAAACTGGAGTCCAGGGTGTGTGCCTTTGCTGAAGTGTTTGTAACATACTGTGGAAAACATTTTAAACCAACGTATTTAAATGTCTTTTTTAAAGGTGCGTGAGCTTGAAGCAGAAGTTGAAGCTGAGCAGAAACGTGGAGCTGATGCAATTAAAGGAGTCCGCAAGTATGAGAGGAGAGTCAAGGAGCTGACCTATCAGGTATTTTTCTTTTTCTCTGTAGAACACACCTCAGAAACTGTGTGAGTGTTAAATGGCCAATACTAGTCTTTTGAATATATATCTTAAATATATTTGTTAAATATAACAAACTATTGTAAGAGTTTTCTTAGTGACCATAAACTGAGCTTCAGATCTAAATATAACGCTGATTTTCTTGATCTTACTTTGATCACAGACTGAGGAGGACAAGAAGAATGTGACCAGACTCCAGGATCTGGTGGACAAGCTGCAGCTTAAAGTCAAAGCTTACAAGAGACAAGCTGAGGAGGCTGTAAGTTAATGAAAATGCAATGCAGCACTTTTTTTTTAAACATTAACATTTTACCAATAAGTAATACGTATATGGCTATTCTTAAAAGGAGGAGCAGGCAAACACTCACATGTCCAGACTCAGAAAGGTTCAAAATGAACTGGAGGAAGCTCAGGAGCGTGCTGACATCGCTGAGTCTCAGGTCAACAAGATTAGAGTCAAGAGCCGTGATGCTGGCAAGGTAATCATTTAATAAAATATTCTGATGTTTTATGTGTCCATACACTAAAGATGAAGCAAGCATTTGACATTTTTTTTCTTTTTTCCAGTCAGTCAACAGTGCTGAATAAAGAGCAACAACATGTGTACCTTGCTGATGGAATTCATAAAATATGAACGTCTTTGCATTGTACTTGGCATTGTTTCAATATAAACATTTAAAAAAATCTTTCTTTGTTAAGTCATTTAGAATAAGCTTTTAATACAAGCCCTGACTATCTACTATTAAATACAACAACCCACTACAAGGTCAATGTGGGATTTAGAGATCATTATAACACACTGTTCCTAAATTTACATAATATAAAACTTAAAGACTTTGGCATTGTTATTTATATATAAAGCTAAAAACAACTAATTTCCCAGTAATATTCAAAAAATCTAGAGCAACTTGATAACAAATGGGCTACTGGAACAAGAACAAAACGGTGATGGGCGAGATGCGATAACAAGGTTCTGTTGGAATGCTACTACTCCAGTGACCCTAGTCAAAGGGGTTACATAAAGAGGATGTGGGATGAAAGGCTGCTTCAGACCCACAATCCAGGCTTACATCGAAGCAACCAGTAGCTCAGTGTTCCAACTTCTACAAGCGGCAACTGCTATCACAACTTGAGATTGACAAGATACAATGCGAGCGATTGACCTGAAAGACAAGATCATGGCGAGAATAAATGCAAGGCAACCCCGACGCCATTTACAACAGCTAAGTGAAGTACCATCAGAAAGTCTCCTAGAAGATGTGAATGCAGCATTGAGTGCGATCCTTACCACAACCATCACTGAAACCAACGAGCTGATATACACCTCAGCAGCCCCGAGATGCTAGGCTATAACAGCAACCATGGCTATAAGAGCAACCATGGGAGCCTTGAGAAACTGTACCCACCATGGAAACGAAGGCTGGAGGCTAAAATCAAGAAGGCATGGAGAGAGGTGAGCCAACTGACAGAGGCCAAGAGAGGTGCAATGAGAAAACCAGTACCCAAGAGGTACAACCAGATGGCTATACCTGAAGCACTTGAAACTGCCAAACAAAGGCTCCAAGATTTGGCCAGCTGCCAAAAGAGGTGCTTGAGAGAGAATGGCTGCACCGGAGCAGACCCTTAGCAGCAAAGCAATAGAGGTTTAGATCTACCACACCAGACAAGACCCAAGCTGTAGGCTGTGCAAAGAGGCTCCTGAGATAATTCAGCACTTTACTGCAGGGTGTAAGATGTTGGCAGAGAAAGTGTACATGGAGTGCCATAACCAAGTGGCTGGCATAGTGTACAGGAACATCTGCACGGAGTACGAACTGGAAACCCCGAGGCCAAAGTGGGAAACACCTCCAAAGATGGTAAAGAATGACTGAGCCAAGATCCTGTGGGACAAGATTCCGACTGACAGAATGCTAATGGCGAACCAACCAGACATTGTGGTAGACAAGACATTTATTTTTGTGTAGCCCAATATCACAACAACAGTCGCCTCAAAGGGCTTAACAGACCGCACTAGACAACGTCCCCTGTCCTTAGACCCTCAATCAGGGTAAGAAAAAACTCCAAAAAAATAAAAACATTTATATTGGCAGTGTCCACTCTGAGTGTACAAGAGTGGATGGGCCGCAGCCAACATCAAGGTAGATGACAGATGGGGTGGGGGCCCTCACACCGGAGCACAGACGGGTACACATCACCCAGAGGGTACACATCACCCAGCAGGTCAGAGGTTTGCGTCCACTCTAGGAGGAGGGAGAAAAGAAAAAAAAACTGTATTAGGTAGATGTGATAATAATATGAGCGGTTTAGTGTGTACCTACAGCTACAACCAGTGCAAACGTATACCTATGATTAATCAGTCTCCATACGTTTGGTGAAATAAGTATGTTTTGAGTTTGCTTTTGAAAACCTCAACAGAGTCAGCTCGCCGCACTTCTGCCGGGAGCCCATTCCATAAAAATGGGGCTCTAGAAGAAAAGGCTCTGGCCAGCAGACTTCTTCTTTACTCGTGGAAGTTGAAGGAGGCCAGCGTCCTGAGAGCGAAGGGTACGAGCTGGAGTATACCGGGTGATGAGGTCAGATAGGTAAGAGGGCGCGCGTCCACAAAGGATTTTATATGTTAACAGGAGAACTTTGAAATCAGCTCTAACATGAATAGGAAGCCAATGTAATGAAGCCAGGACCGGAGTAATGTGATCCAACTTCCTGGTCTTTGTTTTGTAGTCTGTGAGTACTTTTCCTCGGCAGTCCAGAGAATAACTAATTGCAATAGTCCAGCCTGGATGTGACAAATGCATGAATGAGAATTTCAGCATCAGCAAAATAGAGGCAGGAGCGAATTTTTTAGATATTCCTCAAGTGAAAAAAGCCCAGTTTAGTGACCTCACTAATGTGCTGCTGCAGAGATAGCGTGGGGTCAGAAATGACACCAAGGTTCCTCACAGTGTTGCCGTGCTCCAACACACAATTGTTGATCGAGACAGTAAGATTGTTGAACTTGTGCCGATGACTGGCAGGACCAATTAACAAGAGCTCTGTTTTATCCGAGTTCAAATGGAGGAAGTTTTGAGACATCCATGTTTTAATTGAAACGAGGCTGACCTCTAGACGCTTGATGTCAGTAGTATTATTCGCTTTTATTGGTAGATACAGCTGTGTATCATTGGCATAACAGTGGAAGTTTACTCCATAACTTCTGATGATTTGTCCCAATGGTGTAACATATAGTGAAAAAAGTATGGGACCAAGCACAGACCCTTGTGGCACACCGAATTTCACTGGTGCCGTGGAGGAGAAGGATTTATTAAAAGAGACAAAATGAGACCTATCACACAGATAGGATTCTAACCAAGCAAGAGCAGAGCCAGAGATGCCAAACACATTCTTAAGTCTGTTGATTAGCACTGCATGATCAATCGTGTCAAATGCAGCGCTGAGATCTAGCAATAACACTAGAGCCGATGAGTCCTCGTCAATCTGAAGGGGGAGATCGTTAGTCACTTTAACTAAAGCTGTTTCAGTGGAATAAGAGGCCCTAAATGCAGACTGAAACGGCTCGAGGAGGTCATTTTCCGATAGATATAGAGTAAGTTGTTTTAACACAACTTTTTCCAGGACTTTAGATAGAAAAGGTAAATTGGAGACAGGACGGTAATTATTTAGGCATCCAGGATCCAGAGTAGGTTTTTTGAGTAGGGGTTTGACCACAGCCTGTTTGAAGAGGGAAGGAACAGTGCCAGTAGACAGGGACAAGTTTATAATGTTTAACATAATTTGCCCTACATAGGGCCATAGTTCTTTAAGCTGTTTTGCTGGCAGGATATCCAGAAGGCACGTAGTTGCTTTACATGAAGAAACCACCTTTGTCAGCTCATCAAGGGATACAGGATCTAGGACTGAGAGACGAGAGGTCAGTGGATCCAAGTGAATGGGACCCGGAGCTGAGGAAGACAAAACCAAAATATTATCCCTGATATCTTCAATTTTATGTTTAAAGAAATCTAAAAAGTCTTGTGCACTAAAGGGAGAGGAGTCTTCAGTTGTTCTCGGTTGGATTAGTTTAGCAACTGTCCCAAATAGAAACCTGGGGTTATGCCGGTTTTCTCTGATTAGAGATGAGAAATAAGCCGTTTTTGCAGTGCTGAGGGCGTGCTTATAGGTGTTTACACACAAACAACACTTTTGATAATTTAGATTAGTTTTTGACTTGCGCCATATGCATTCAAAACTCCTGCAGGCCTGTTTTAAAGCCCGGGTTTCCTCGTTATACCATGGTGTAGGTCGTCTGGTTGGTCTGGGCTTTGTCCTGAGGGGTGCCACTGAGTCAGTGATGGCCGAGAGGGTTGCATGGACCTCCTTTGTTTAGGCTTCTATTGAGTTTCCAGGTGGAGTTAAATTAGGAAGAACATCTGTCAGCCGTTTGGCAAACATTTCCATTGCAGCCGCGCTAAAATTCCGTGTAGACACTACGCAATTGTCGGAATTTGAGGGGAGTCTATAACTAATCTCAAATTCCACCAGTGAGTGATCTGAAACAGCAGATGAAAGAGAGAAGACGAAGAGATGGGAGACATCTATTCCCCGAGCCAAAACAAGATCCAGATAGTTTCCACTAATGTGTGTGGGCTCATGAACAAACTGGTTGAAAGACAGGGTTGTAAGCAGTGATTGAAATGCTCTGGCCAGAGGATCACACTCCTAATTTAGATGAATATTAAAGTCACCAACTAGAAGGATGTTATCAGCGTGGGTTATTAAGTCTGAGAGGAAAACTCCAAACTCATCCAAGAAAGAAGAGTAGGGACCCGGAGGGCGATAGACTACAGCTAAATAAAATGGCTTCCTTCCATTAATTTGAGAAGGAATATGTTTGATGAGTAACACTTGGAATGAGTTAAATTTTGGCTGTGATGATGGACCTGTAAAGCAAAATGCAGCTTTATGAATGGCTGCAACACCACCACCCTGCTTCGACGTCACGACCTACCTGTGCATATGCATAATCAGGGGGAGAGGCTTTATTTAGTGGCAGAAAAACATTGGGCCTAAGCCAAGTTTCACAAAGACAAAGTAAATCCAAGCAATGAGAAGTAATAAGATCATTAATTAAGAGTGCTTTGGAGGATAGAGACCGCACATTCAGGAGACCAATCTTTAGTCTTGACGTAGAGCCTGCATTTGAGGGCTGGTCCAGTGGAGCGATAGTAACGGGAACAAGCTGTCGAGCTCTAACAGTTTTGCCGGGTTTAAAAGAATGCCTCTGAGTTATAATAACATGAGGACATGATGCTTTTGGGTCACTGACTCTGTGAGTTTTCAGATGTGTTTGAGGACTAAATAAATTCACCCTATCCAATAGATTTGGGAAGTAGACATTGGATTGATACGGCCTAACCAGACAACTAAAAGCTGCTACATTATCCAGTTCCACACCCGCACTATCATGACTAGCAGGTTCTCTAATTCCTGCGACCTGCTGAGATTCCTTGTGTCAAATGCATTGAATGCACCTGTCTATATTACTAGACAAAATGGCAGCACCTTGTCCAGTAGGATGCAGGCCGTCTGCCCTCAGCAGGCCTGGGCGGCCCCAGAAAGAAGGCCAGTTATCCACAAAACCATAACCTTTCTGACTACAATGCCGGGCCAGCCACCGGTTCATGGAAACTAATCTGCTATACTGTTCATCACTACCCCTGACGGGGAGGGGGCCAGAGACAATTAATCGATGCCGACTCATCTTGTTCCCTAGTTCAAAAGTCCTAGCTAGGCTATCTTTGGTTACCTCAGACTGCCTCATTCTCACATTAGTGGTGCCGACATGAATAACTATCTGCTTGTATGTAGTGCGAGTATGTGTCCTGGGAAACTCTCCCTTCCTGTGTGATGTCAGCACCCTAAGGTTAGCCTCTATGTCGGAAGCCCTGGCCCCCGGTAAACAGTGGACAATGGCTGGCGTCTCAAGTCTAACATTGCGGGTAATGGAGTCCCCTATCACCAGAGTATGATGCTCGCTCCAGCTGGCCGGCGCAGAGGGAACAGGCCGGTGATCTGCGCGGACAAGCGGACTTAAAAGCGCTGAAAACCTGACCGCGGACAGGAGCGGACAACCGGAGGCTTGCGCCTGCCTGAACCACTTTGCCGACAGACCGAGAGGAAAGCAGGACTCTTTGCCGAAACAACTGAGCCGCAACTGGAGCTATCGCTAGCAGGACTGCTATCAGAACTGCATCTGATACTATCCGGAAACCCTGACACATCTAAAGTAACCAAACCCTGTCTATGCTGATCTAGCTGCTCTAACTCACAAACACGTCTCTCTAATAGAGACAATCTGTCTAATAATACCGAACAAAAATGGCAATCCATTGCCCCAAACAGATGAAAACCAGAAAAAGCTTAGCTAAGATAATTATGACGAAAAGCTATTATGACGAAAAGTCCTGGAACAGCAGAGGCCCTCAGTGTCCTAATCACTGATAGTAGCCTTGATGCTAGTCAAGGCTTTTGGATCTGGTCTGGGAGGAGCTGGTTTGGGAGGGGGTGGAGGGGGTCTAATAGAGGTGACTCTAGGTAGTGGCCGAGGTGAAGCAGTGGTACTCCTGGGTGGTATTGGGTAGGGGTGTCAACAATAATCGATTCGGCGATGCATTGCGATGCGGGGCATGAACGATTCAGCATCGATGCAGCAAAGTGCCATAATCGATTATGTCACTTTCGATTAAGCACTGAAAGCAGTGATTTTGATTGTTTTCTTTTTCAGATTTGAAAATGACATATCCAATACCCTGTACCATTTAATTTTATTTAATTACATTTCATTTAATTACATTTTATTTAATTTTATTTAATTACATTTTAATAACTTTTATGTGAAAGATACAGGAGACATATAGCAGCCAATAAATTCAGTTGTTTAATATCTGCTTGTATTGCCTCATGACTGATGAAAAATTTGCCTTGTGTGCAGTAGAATTTTGATGCATCGCAATGCATCGTAGAATCGAATTGAATCGAATCGTTACCTGGTGAATCGTAATTGAATCGAATCGTGAGGGCAGTGCCAATGCACACCCCTAGTATTGGGGTGATGTTTTTAGGGATGATGATAGAACTCGTGACCTGGCCAAGTTAGGTGTAAGGGGTATCATCTTAATTCCAGATTTAACTAAAATTTCCAGGTGATCTGGAAATCCCATTGGTGAATTCGGGGATGGGACAGAGATGGTGAGGTCCGCAGAAGGTGTTGATGTTACTGGGGGGGTCCATGGTCCTATTGGGGGAGTCCATTTCAGTGGTGGAGGTGTTGATGGTGGTACAGTCAGAGGAGGATCCTTGGCTGGTGAGGCAGGAGTGCTTTTTTCATTCAGTGGCTGAGGACCCTTTCTCTGTTCAAGAGGGCGCCCAGAACCATTTAGGTATCTCAGGGAGTGCAGGAGATTATCCGTTAGCCTCCTGACCCCTCCCCTGTTTAGATGTGGGTCCTTTCCTTTGAATGGGTCGTCACGTTGCCAAAACAAGTTAAAGTTATCAATGAAGTGTACTCCTCTTGTCTCACAGGCCTTGGACAGTCATGTATTCAATGCAAGCAGCCGACTGAATTTATTGATCCTTCTGTCGATGTTTGGGAGTGGTCCACTGATAAAGGATTGCACTTCCAGGTTTTCAAGTTTGTCTAAAAGCCTGGAGAAATCCATTTTTAAAACTTCTGATCCCCCCTTCCTGGTGTCAACTGCACTTGGGAGGAGTGCTGTTATATCAGTGACCGAAGCACTTGGAAAGCTGCATGTAGCACATCTACCGTTGTTTAAGTCTCTGACAGCACCGTCTCCAAGCAGCAAGATATCTCTGACCTTCACTTTTGGCATAGATTCTCTGTCTCTGTTTGCCTGGTGCTTTTCCACAGATTCATGTCTCCTGTTCTCCATAGAATAAGCTTGATTTACTCCATGTTTTTCATTTACAGCAGAGTTTTCTGGTTCATTCACCTTTAGCTCAGTCAGTGGTTGGAATCTGTTTTTTAGCTAGATGTCTGGTGATGCTACATATGCTCTTGTGAGGCCAGCATTCTTTTTTCTAATCCAGTGCTGCTTTGGCTGGGCACCAAGTTTATGCCAGGTGGCATCATTTTGTTTAAATCCCTTTGCGTTGCTCAGTTTTGGGAATGAGACGGTATCATCCAAGTTTAAATTCACATTCTTACCACATTGTGTGATTGGATCGTCTCCTGAAGTCCTCTTTCAGATTCCAAAGCAAAAATCTTTGTTTGTAGCACACTGATTTCCTGTTGATATTTCCAGCAATTTTGACAGAAAGAGTTTGTAGTAGTTGTTTTTACCCCAGACATGTTAAAAAATAGATACCAAGGCTCCAGTCGCTCGGCGAGTCCAACGTGTTGTTTAAAAAGTAAAAAAAAACAAGTAAAAACATAAAATCAAAATCCAGTTAAAAGAATGTAAAAAGTAATCTAAAAAAGTTAATCATAAAATCATTGGCTAAATGTAGAGATAACTAAAAAAGAAAAGTAAAGCAGGCATGAGCAAGCAGAGGTGCGACTGCACTCTTCAGAAGCAGGAAGTCCTAAACTATATGCAGATGCTTTGTGGTGTGTTCAAGCAGCTTAGAGATGCTGCCTGTTACTGATTTCCCCCCCGAGGGAGGGGTCTGACCCAAGGGTGATTTAAAAAAAAAATTGTGAAGAAAGAGAATAATGTGTTTTCTTTTAAAAGAAAGTAATTTGAGGTAAATTGAACAATATTCTGAGAATTATTTTTTTAATTAAAATTAGATGTTTTAAAAAGGAAACATATAAAATAAATTGTGAATTGAATGTGAATGTTTAAAAGATTGTGACAATAGATCATGAGAAACCAGTTCTGATCTATATAAATTATTTATGTTTGCATCAACTGAGTTAAAATTTATCAAATTGTGGAAGATACCAATCACAGTTACAGGTAAAGACCTACAACTAATGGTAACTAAAAGTAAAACTGAACTAAACAAAGTTAAGTTTTAAATATAACATAAACAAAAGTGATGCTATTTGGAAAACATAAAGAAGTTGAATAATTAGAAATGCTAATTAATGAAAAAAACAATTTAAGGTGGTAATTGGAAAAAAAAAACATTCTGTTTTGATTTTATTTTTATTTTTTTTATCTTTTATTTTATTTTGTTTTATTTTGTGGTGTTTTGAGCCATGGTTGTAGCCTGGCTCCGCCCTCCCATGTACTTCCGCTCAATTATATTTCGCTTCAGTACTGAAATGTACGAGAGTCTGGTAGAACCAGGCTACCATGGTTGTCCCACGTCTCAAAAAGGGGAGAGAAGAAGATTTAAACCAAACTGTATTAAAGTGATGAAGGAATGCTTGGTTAACCTAATGGTTAGCATAATGCTATAACAACAGTGTTTACTACAGTTAAAAGAGGAGTTTAAATCAAATAATGAAATAAATAAAGTTGACAGGACTTTTCTGGAGAAGCACTATTTAGTCTGATTAATCCTTTTCAGATTGAAGTAGATTTCCAGCAGACCATATCTGTGGAACTAGTGTTTTTTCTGCTGTTTCATTTTTATGGTTTGATCATTTGAAGGGCTTTTATGGTTTCGTTTGACAAAAACCTAGGAGGCACTTTCTATGGGTCTATAATGTCAGATAACGTTTTGATTTGTTTGTTTGTTCTTTATTTGGATGGAAGCCAACTACAACAAGTATGCCAGTTCAGAAAAGGAGTTTTGACAATTAATATAGCCACCACCAGTAAGAGCTAATATTAACATAGTTCTTTGAACTTATATCATCTTGGTTTACACCTATGAAGGGAAGAACACCTGTGAGCAGGGCTAGTGACGTGGGTCACATGACTTCCTGTGACATCACTCTGAACTTGACAAACGTAGAGATCAGGGACAGGTGCAGTGCAAAGCAGAAGTCTGGAGGTTTTGTGAAAGTAAGACCATTAGACCAGCGTTGCCTGCTGACCGGAAACATGCGTCCTTAAAGGATCCTCGTTTTATTTGTGTTCACATACAATGTGACGGAGAACATTGTGAGTCGAAACTCACACTTTAGGAGCCAAACAGCAGCTCCCTCAGGTTCATTTGAGAGCCCCATTTACATCAACGACAGAGGTCTCCTTAATGAATATAAGGCTAAAATTCAACTATCATTAGGATTTAAATTTTTACATTTTGAGATAATCTATGCAAATGTGGATTAAATTAGGTATATTTATAAACAACAAAGGTTTATGAATTGTACGAGAGATGCTGTAACTGTTAATTACAACTGGAAATGAGAGAAAACTGGTCCAAGGACTGGACAGAACAAAATAGCACTGAGCATGCTTTTAGCTGAATAGGGGGGATCTACAAAAGGGATTTCTTCCAAAGTAACACAGGACTAGTTACAGCAGAACTAAAGCCTTTGAGAAAGGACTTCAAACTCTAGCAGAGGAATTGGCAAAGTACTTTTACTACAAAGTAAATTAATTTTGACCTGGTTTTACAACATATTTGGAAAATTTACTTGGATTTTAGAATCTGTATTGAGATTCAGTACATGTACTTGTTGTTGAACTTCCATGTCTGATAACTTTTGTTTGTGTTGCTTTCCATGTTTCCGGAGCTTGTTGGTGAGATTGATGAATGTGGCCATTGCTGGGTCAACATTCCTGGACATGCACCTGCCAAACGCCTAAGGTCAAGGCTTTGACCTCAGATGAACACTTTGATATCTGAGGGACATTATTGTTTGCATGTACACCAACGGGACAATAGCTCCAGGATGGATCATACTACAGACCTAAGGGCCTTATGGTTCATTGAATTTATTATGCTTAAGAGAATTGATTTTAATCATTATGAATGTGCATAAGTCTCACTCCATGTGTTTTTCTTTTCGTTACAGGGACAGAAATGGACAGGCAGGGACAGGCCAGAGATCTTGAGTCCAATGGGTTGACCAGCTTAACCTCTGGCAAATTTTTCTACTTTATTTTGGAGTGACACTGTGTTTTGATTTATGGATATTTATGATTTATGGACTTGAAAGAATCAGTTTGAAAACATATCCCATTATAATCATTTGTTGTGTTTGTTTTGACATGTGTTGTAAGTTAATCATTTGAAGTGATTACATACGTTTGATGCTTGATGTTTGTGTTTTGTCACCGCCTTTGGGGCGAGGGGTGGATAGAAGAGTTTTTCCCAGCTTTAGGTCATTTTACCAATTGGTCAAATGTTCTTTGGCTAGGTCAACAGCCCTGCTGGGTTTTAGCTTCTGTCATAGTATACAATTCACACTCAAGCTAGTAGGTTGTTTATGCTAATGGTTATCAGCATAAAGAGGGGGGAATGTTATAATAATTTTTATTATTATAATTGTTTATATTGTTTATAGTTACTGGGTGCTCATAGTTCTCTACAGGTCCTGTTAAATCATGTCATGTCCTCCATGCTAGTCCAAGCATGGAATTAACATAACTACAGACATGGCTTGCCACTGGACTTTTGCACCTGGAGCTGGGGCCTTGGGGAGGGTGTATGAGAGATACACCTCCTCTCTAACAGCCCCCACTGCAGTGATATAAAATCTAATGTTTTGTTTACTTCTTTAAGCAAACCTCACTCAGTAGCTTTTGATACGTGTCTGCTTTACTGCTTCTTGCAAGAATTAAACCTGGCCTTTCGCTTTTTATAATATAACCTGGCTCAGTGTCTCTCTGGATAATATTGGTTGCCTTTAGCTCAATTTCATTTAGGCATTTGGGTTTGAAATTTCTGCAAAAAATCTGCGGACGTGACGCTCACGCTACTTGATGGATGTAGACAGCGTTAGTTGAGATGGATTCTGCAGTCAGAGAGAATAAATAAATAAAAAATATCAATAAATATCATGACTACATTGTGATCCTGACTCGTTTGAGATGTTATAAATTAGTTGTGTCTTTTCGAATTACGTGCGCTAGTTCAGTTGTTTAACTTTACAGCGGTAATTATTGATGCGTAAATGTAAACATTATGCATCTGCGTGTGGGGCAGTCTCTGCCGGTTGTTGATGTGCGTGTACGAGCTTGAGCAAAGAAAACGAGTAAGCAGGCTGCAAGTGCCACTAACAACCTAAAGTGTCGCTTGTGTTTAGAAATTTCTTAAACCTCCTTAATGCACCTTTAAGCAGAAATTGTATTAGTAGAATTACTGTCATTTTTAGGCCCGAGCCGGTGATGACCGGGAGGGCCTATCGTTTTTGCTCGAGTTTTTTTTTTTTTGACTCAGTGGCGACCCCTAGAAAAGTCACTCAACAGGAAGTCCGCCATGTGGGGTGAAACGCACGGCCACCTAAATCGCACCCGTTGTGCAAAAACATGCAAATCATTGTGTTTTAATCTAAATTGACCCAAATTTGGTGAGTATCATCTAGACACGTGTGCCAACCAAAGTTGTGACTTTGTTTTTGATATCTTATCGGGTATGGGTGTGGCAAGCCTGTAACGAGGTGGCCATTTTTGTGAAAATAAAATGTCTCTCAACTCTCTACAAACTTATAATGGGACTCAAGAATTTAGTTTGTCATATAGACATAAAATTTGGTACACACATCTCTTATGTCATGACGAACATAAAAGCCAATGACATCCACCCCTATCTATAAATGTGTTGCCATAGCAATGCCCCAAATATGTGGAAAAAGTCAATGAGAAGTGAAAATTTTAGTTTGTCGTAGGCAAATGAAACTAGGTACACACATCCATGGGCTAATGAACAAAAAAGCCAATGGGGACCACACCCTATCACACACGGGAAGGCAGCCATTTTGAATTGAATATGTGAACCGCCTTAGAATACACCTCTCTTTTAAAAAACAACAGAAAATAGCTGCTTTTTTTCACAGACAGAGCTAAACACGTGTGTTAAATAAACAGCACTTTTTCTTGTCGTTTTTGCTCGAGTTATTTTTAATTTTTCCTCAATTTGACCCAGTAAACATGCAACTAAATGTCAAATTTATTGGCCCCAAAATTCAAGCCCGGCGAAAAATGTATGTATTTGAAGTCCCCAAGGAAAAAGAAAGAAAAATGACTCAGTGGCGACCCCTGGAAAATGAAAATACATTGTGCCTAAGGAAAGTGAAAGTAAAATTTTCCCAATGTAGAAATACAAAACTTGGTACATCCATAGGACACCTCAGGGCAAACAAAAAAGTTTATGACAGCCACACCCTAAACTCAACAGGAAATCCACTATGTTTGGTAAAATGCGTGAGCACCTAAATCGCACCCCTTGTGTCTAAACAGCTCCATTTGGTGATTTGGTGAGTATCATCTAGACACGTGTGCCAAAAAAGTTATCAATTTGTTTTTTGATACATTTGTGGCTGTGGTCGTAATGAGTCTGTGAAGAGGCAGCCATTTCTTTGGGAAATAAATGCCAGTTCCCAATTGCCAGGATCCTTCCTTTAGAGGAGGCCCCTCCAGAGCCAAGACTAGAGTCTTGGAAAACTCCTCAGAATCTTTTGGAACTTGTAAACTTTTACATTTAGACAAGTAATATATACATTTTTCCTTTTTAAACAGGGGGGTGCAGCGATTCCTGAGTCATCTCAAATCTCCAGCCAGTACTTTCTCGCCTTAGCCCAAGCATAATCTATTATTTTTTAAAGTTCAGACAGCTCCCAGGAAAACCAGGGATTGTGGAGACCTTTAACTCTAAATTACAAGGTGGTGTATCAGGCCCCAGCAGTAGGACAGGCCCGAAGTGATGAAGCAGGCTCCAGCCAGAAGAAGATTCAAGCAGTAGCACAGGCCCGGTTATTTTATTTTACTGTGAAGTTTACGCTTTAAAGCACGAGATGCAATCCTCGTACATGTGTCCCCGCGGTCTCAAGGGAGGTGAGGGCCTTTATCGCCGCTTGCGGCTTTAATTAGGCCCGAGCCGGTGATAGCCGGGAGGGCCTATTGTTTTTGCTCGGATTTTTTTTTTTTTTTTTTTTTTTTTTTATCTTTATTGTGACCAAATGATCCTAAATTTGACCCAGTGAACATGCACAAAAGTCATTATATTGGTCCCAGACTTCAAGCTCGGCAAAATGGTATGTATTTGAAGACGCCAAAAAAATAATGAAAATGACTCAGTGGCGACCCTACAAAATCAAAATACATTGGGCCTATGGAAAGTGAAAGTAACTTTTTCCAACGTAGAAAATGAAACTTGGTATATCCATAGGACACCTCAGGGCAAACAGAAAAGTCAATGACAGTCACACCCTAAACTTAACAGGAAGTCCGCCATGTGGGGTGAAACGCGCGCCACTAAAATCGCACTTGCGCAGAAAGATGCAAATCATTGTGTTTTAATCTAAATGGCCCCAAATTTGGTGAGTATCATCTAGACACGTGTGCCAACCAAAGTTGTGACTTTGCTGTTGATATCTTATCGGGTATGGGTGTGGCAAGCCTGTAACGAGGTGGCCATTTTTGTGAAAATAAAACGTCTCTTAACTCTCAAACGCCTTCTCGGATCGAGTTGGACCCAAAAGGCGTTTGTGCACATTCATGACCTGAACACAAAAATATGTAAATAAAAGGGTTATCTTTAGAAATGGCTCTCCAGCGCCCCCTACAAACTTATAATGGACCCAAGAATTTAGTTTGTCATAGAGACATAAAATTTTGTACACACATCTCTTATGTCATGACGAGCATAAAAGCCAATGACAACCACCCCTATCTATAAATGTGTTGCCATAGCAACGCCCCAAAAATGTGAAAAAGTCAATGGGAAGTGAAATTTTTAGTTTGTTGTAGGCAAATAAAACTTGGTACACACATCCACCATGGGCTTATGAACAAAAAGCCAATGGGGACCACACCCTATCACACACAGGAAGGCGGCCATTTTGAATTGAAAATGTGAACCGACTTAAAATACACCTCTTTTTAAAAGTACACAGAAAAAGCTGCTTCATTCCACAGACACCAAACTTGGGCAAAATGAGCTAAACACATGTATGTAAATGAGACAAGTGTTTTTCTAGACTTTTTGCTCGAGTTATATTTTTTTATTATAATTCGGTATATATTTTTTATTATAATTTTTCTGTAAAATGATCCTCAATTTAACCCAGTAAACGAACAACTAAAAGTCATTTTTATTGGTCCCAGACTTCAAGCCTGGCAAAAATTTATGTATTTGAAGTCGCAGAAAAAATACAAAAATGACTCAGTGGCGACCCCTACAAAATCAAAATACATTGGGCCTATGGAAAGTGAAAGTAACTTTTTCCAACGTAGAAAAATGAAACTTGGTATATCCATAGGACACCTCAGGGCAAACAGAAAAGTCAATGACAGTCACACCCTAAACTTAACAGGAAGTCCGCCATGTGGGGTGAAAGGCGCGCCACTAAAATCGCACTTTGCGCAGAAAGATGCAAATCATTGTGTTTTAATCTAAATGGCCCCAAATTTGGCGAGTATCATCTAGACACATGTGCCAACCAAAGTTGTGACTTTGTTGTTGATATCTTATCGGGTATGGGTGTGGCAAGCCTGTAACGAGGTGGCCATTTTTGTGAAAATAAAACGTCTTCTTAACTCTCAAACGGCTTTTCGGATCGAGTTGGACCCAAAAAGGCGTTTGTGCACATTCATGACCTGAACACAAAAATATGTAAATAAAAGGGTTATCTTTAGAAATGGCTCTCCAGCGCCCCTACAAACTTATAATGGGACCCAAGAATTTAGTTTGTCATAGAGACATAAAATTTGGTACACACATCTCTTATGTCATGACGAGCATAAAAGCCAATGACAACCACCCCTATCTATAAATGTGTTGCCATAGCAACGCCCCAAATATTTGGAAAAAGTCAATGGGAAGTGAAAATTTTAGTTTGTCGTAGGCAAATGAAACTTGGTACACACATCCAGCATGGGCTTATGAACAAAAAGCCAATGGGGACCACACCCTATCACACACGGGAAGGCGGCCATTTTGAATTGAAAATGTGAACCGACTTAAAATACACCTCTTTTTTAAAAGAACTCAGAAAATAGCTGCTTCATTCCACAGACACCAAACTTGGGCAAAATGAGCTAAACACATGTATGTAAATGAGACAAGTGTTTTTCTAGACTTTTTGCTCGAGTTATATTTTTTTATTATAATTCGGTATATATTTTTTATCATATTTTTCTGCAAAATGATCCTCAATTTAACCCAGTAAACGCACAACTAAAAGTCATTTTTATTGGTCCCAGATTTCAAGCCCAGCAAAAATTTATGTATTTGAAGTCCCGAAAAAAATACGAAAAATGACTCAGTGGCGACCCCTAGAAAAGTAAAATACATCGGGCCTATGGAAAGTGAAAGTAACTTTATTCCAATGTAGAAAAATGAAACTTGGTACATCCATAGGACACCTCAGGGCGAACAGAAAAGTTTATTACAGCCATATCGTAAACTCAACAGAAAATCTACTATGTTGGGTGTAATGCGTGACCACCTAAATCGCACCCCTTCTGTCTAAAGTCTAAACAGCTCCAAATTTGGTGAGTATCATCTAGACACGTGTGCAAAAAAAGTTATCAATTTGTTTTTGATACATTTGTGGCTGTGGTCGTAATGGGTCTGTGAAGAGGCAACCTTTGGGAAATAAATGCCATTTCCCAATTGCCAGGATCCTTCCTTTAGAGGAGGCCCTCCAGAGCCACGGCTAGAGTCTTAGAAAACTCCTCAGAATCCTTTTACTGTGAAGTTTACGCTTTAAAGCACGAGTGCATGTGTCCCCGCGGTCTCAAGGGAGGCGAGGGCCTTTATCGCCGCTATGGCTTTAATTAGGCCCGAGCCGGTGATGGCCGGGAGGGCCTATTGTTTTTGCTCGGATTTTTTTATCTTTCTTTTCCACCTATGATCCTAAATTTGACCCAGTGAACATGCACGAAAAGTCATTTTTATTGGTCCCAGCCTTCAAGCCCAGCGAAAAATTTATGTATTTGAAGTCACGAAAAAAATACGAAAAATGACTCAGTGGCGAATTCCCTACAAAATCAAAATACATTGGGCCTATGGAAAGTGAAAGTAACTTTTTCCAACGTAGAAAAATGAAACTTGGTATATCCATAGGACACCTCAGGGCAAACAGAAAAGTCAATGACAGTCACACCCTAAACTCAACAGGAAGTCCGCCATGTGGGGTGAAACGCGCGCCACTAAAATCGCACTTGCGCAGAAAGATGCAAATCATTGTGTTTTAATCTAAATGGCCCCAAATTTGGTGAGTATCATCTAGACACGTGTGCCAACCAAAGTTGTGACTTTGTTGTTGATATCTTATCGGGTATGGGTGTGGCAAGCCTGTAACGAGGTGGCCATTTTTGTGAAAATAAAACGCTTAACTCCTCAAACGCCTTCTCGGATCGAGTTGGACCCAAAAAGCCGCTTTGTGCACATTCATGACCTGAACACAAAAATATGTAAATAAAAGGGTTATCTTTAGAAATGGCTCTCCAGCGCCCCTACAAACTTATAATGGGACCCAAGAATTTAGTTTGTCATAGAGACATAAAATTTGGTACACACATCTCTTATGTCATGACGAGCATAAAAGCCAATGACAACCACCCCTATCTATAAATGTGTTGCCATAGCAACGCCCCAAAAATGTGAAAAAGTCAATGGGAAGTGAAATTTTTAGTTTGTTGTAGGCAAATAAAACTTGGTACACACATCCACCATGGGCTTATGAACAAAAAGCCAATGGGGACCACACCCTATGACACACAGGAAGGCGGTTATTTAGAATTGAAAATGTGAACCGACTTAAAATACACCTCTTTTTAAAAGTACACAGAAAAAGCTGCTTCATTCCACAGACACCAAACTTGGGCAAAATGAGCTAAACACATGTATGTAAATGAGACAAGTGTTTTTCTAGACTTTTTGCTCGAGTTATATTTTTTTATTATAATTTGGTATATATTTTTTATTATAATTTTTCTGCAAAATGATCCTCAATTTAACCCAGTAAACAAACAACTAAAAGTCATTTTTATTGGTCCCAGACTTCAAGCTCGGCAAAAATTGTATGTATTTGAAGTCCCCGAAAAAAAAAATACGAAAAATGACTCAGTGGCGGCCCCTAGAAAAGTCAAAATACATTGGGCCTATGGAAAGTGAAAGTAACTTTTTCCAACGTAGAAAAATGAAACTTGGTATATCCATAGGACACCTCAGGGCAAACAGAAAAGTCAATGACAGTCACACCCTAAACTTAACAGGAAGTCCGCCATGTGGGTGAAACGCGCCACTAAATTCGCACTTGCGCAGAAAGATGCAAATCATTGTGTTTTAATCTAAATGGCCCCAAATTTGGTGAGTATCATCTAGACACATGTGCCAACCAAAGTTGTGACTTTGTTGTTGATATCTTATCGGGTATGGGTGTGGCAAGCCTGTAACGAGGTGGCCATTTTTGTGAAAATAAAACGCCTCTTAACTCTCAAACGCTTCTCGGATCGAGTTGGACCCAAAAAGGCGTTTGTGCACATTCATGACCTGAACACAAAGATATGTAAATAAAAGGGTTATCTTTAGAAATGGCTCTCCAGCGCCCCTACAAACTTATAATGGGACCCAAGAATTTAGTTTGTCATAGAGACATAAAATTTGGTACACACATCTCTTATGTCATGACGAGCATAAAAGCCAATGACAACCACCCCTATCTATAAATGTGTTGCCATAGCAACGCCCCAAATATTTGGAAAAAGTCAATGGGAAGTGAAAATTTTAGTTTGTCGTAGGCAAATGAAACTTGGTACACACATCCAGCATGGGCTTATGAACAAAAAGCCAATGGGGACCACACCCTATCACACACGGAAGGCGGCCATTTTGAATTGAAAATGTGAACCGACTTAAAATACACCTCTTTTTAAAAGAACTCAGAAAATAGCTGCTTCATTCCACAGACACCAAACTTGGGAAAATGAGCTAAACACATGTATGTAAAATAGACAAGCGTTTTTCTAGACTTTTTGCTCGAGTTATATTTTATTTTATTATAATTTGGTATATTTTTTTATTATAATTTTTCTGCAAAATGATCCTCAATTTGACCCAGTAAACGTGCAACTAAAAGTCATTTTTATTGGTCCCAGACTTCAAGCTCGCGAAAAATTTATGTATTTGAAGTCACTAAAAAAATATGAAAATGACTCAGTGGCAACCCTACAAAAGTCAAAATACATTGGGCCTATGGAAAGTGAAAGTAACTTTTTCCAACGTAGAAAAATGAAACTTGGTACATCCATAGGACACCTCAGGGCAACAGAAAATGTATTACAGCCATATCGTGAAACTCAACAGGAAATCTACTATGTTGGGTGTATGACCACCTAAATTGCACCCTTGTGTCTAAAGGCTTTTCATCTAAACAGCTCCAAATTTGGTGAGTATCATCTAGACACGTGTGCAAAAAAAAGTTATCAATTTGTTTTTTGATAGATTTGTGGCTGTGGTCGTAATGAGTCTGTGAAGAGGCAACTATTGGGAAATAAATGCCATTTCCCAATTGCCAGGATCCTTCTCAACAGAAAATGTTGGGTGGAATACATGACCACCTAAATCGTACACTTTGTGCTAAAGGGTTTTCATCTAAACAGCTCCAAATTTGCTTTAAAGCACCATGCAATCCTCCGACAATATGTGTCCCCCTTGATCTCAAGGAGGCGAGGAGCTTTATCGCCGCTATGCTTTAATTAGGCCCGAGCCGGTGATGGCCGGGAGGGCCTATTGTTTTTGCTCGATTTTTTTTTTTTTTTTTTTTTTTTTTTTTTTATCTTTATTGTGACCAAATGATCCTAAATTTGACCCAGTGAACATGCACAAAAAGTCATTATATTGGTCCCAGACTTCAAGCTCGGCAAAAATGGTATGTATTTGAAGACGCCAAAAAAAATACGAAAAATGACTCAGTGGCGACCCTACAAAATCAAAATACATTGGGCCTATGGAAAGTGAAAGTAACTTTTTCCAACGTAGAAAATGAAACTTGGTATATCCATAGGACACCTCAGGGCAAACAGAAAAGTCAATGACAGTCACACCCTAAACTTAACAGGAAGTCCGCCATGTGGGGTGAAACGCGCGCCACTAAAATCGCACTCTTGCAGAAAGATGCAAATCATTGTGTTTTAATCTAAATGGCCCCAAATTTGGTGAGTATCATCTAGACACGTGTGCCAACCAAAGTTGTGACTTTGTTGTTGATATCTTATCGGGTATGGGTGTGGCAAGCCTGTAACGAGGTGGCCATTTTTGTGAAAATAAAACGCCTCTTAACTCTCAAACGCCTTCTCAGGATCGAGTTGGACCCAAAAAGGCGTTTGTGCACATTCATGACCTAAACAAAAATATGTAAATAAAAGGGTTATCTTTAGAAATGGCTCTCCAGCGCCCCTACAAACTTATAATGGACTCAAGAATTTAGTTTGTCATAGAGACATAAAATTTTGTACACACATCTCTTATGTCATGACGAGCATAAAAGCCAATGACAACCAATTTATCTATAAATGCTACACCATAGCAACGTCCCAAAAATGTGAAAAAGTCAATGGGAAGTGAAATTTTTAGTTTGTTGTAGGCAAATAAACTTGGTACACACATCCACCATGGGCTTATGAACAAAAAGCCAATGGGGACCACACCCTATCACACACAGGAAGGCGGCCATTTTGAATTGAAAATGTGAACCGACTTAAAATACACCTCTTTTTAAAAGTACACAGAAAAAGCTGCTTCATTCCACAGACACCAAACTTGGGCAAAATGAGCTAAACACATGTATGTAAAAGAGACAAGTGTTTTTCTAGACTTTTTGCTCGAGTTATATTTTTTTATTATAATTCATATATTTTTTTATTATAATTTTTCTGCAAAATGATCCTCAATTTGACCCAGTAAACGTGCAACTAAAAGTCATTTTTATTGGTCCCAGACTTCAAGCTCGCGAAAAATTTATGTATTTGAAGTCGCGAAAAAAAATATGAAAAATGACTCAGTGGCGACCTACAAAAGTCAAAATACATTGGGCCTATGGAAAGTGAAAGTAACTTTTTCCAACGTAGAAAATGAAACTTGGTACATCCATAGGACACCTCAGGGCGAACAGAAAAATGTATTACAGCCATATCGTAAACTCAACAGGAAATCTACTATGTTGGGTGTATGCGTGACCACCTAAATTGCACCCCTTGTGTCTAAAGGCTTTTCATCTAAACAGCTCCAAATTTGGTGAGTATCATCTAGACACGTGTGCAAAAAAAGTTATCAATTTGTTTTTGATAGATTTGTGGCTGTGGTCGTAATGAGTCTGTGAAGAGGCAACTATTGGGAAATAAATGCCATTTCCCAATTGCCAGGATCCTTCTCAACAGAAAATGTTGGGTGGAATACATGACCACCTAAATCGTACACTTTGTGCTAAAGGGTTTTCATCTAAACAGCTCCAAATTTGCTTTAAAGCACGACATGCAATCCTCCGAATATATGTGTCCCCGCGGTCTCAAGGGAGGCGAGGGCCTTTATCGCCGCTTGCGGCTTTAATTAATTTTCTTACTTTAATATTACTTATATTTTTTCTTTTTACTCACATTTTAAGAGTTTATAAGACAAGCATAGAGGACAGATTATTTGTTTTATTTATGAGCAACATATGAACAAAAATGGCAAATCATGTTAAACATGAATCAGAACTTTTATTTATTTTTCTGCATTGTCAGCGGAAGAATATTTTGTGCTGAACAGGCAGGTATAGAACGCAGTATATTACACAGTTTGATTTCAACTACAAAAGGAAATAACAAAAATGAACTTATTTCAATGGTTGCATCAAAAGTTTCTTTTTTCATCTTTATTACAATAACAGAACTATTTGGTGATTTGAAGAAATTACTCACACTCAACTGCCGTGAATGAATGCAGTGTGACAAAGACGTCTGATACTGACCCCAGCCATCAGAACACCATATGGGCACACCAAACTTGTGTGCGCGTGTGTAGTAAACTAATCATGTTCAAAACCATACACTCTTGACAATATGTTTTCTCCTTTCTGTTAATATGCTTCTAGAACTTTCCATACTTGATTTTAGAAAAAAACATACAAAGCATAAACCATAATGTGAACGCTTGTATAAATGATTAGCTAAATAAGTACACAACAATAAAACAAAAACAAAAATATTACACATTGAGACAATTCAAGATAATAACTAACTAATAGGTTCTTTCACCACCAACTGAACAAGAGTATGAATTACAATAAATCACCCTCATAGTAATCTGTCTATTCTATCTAAGTTTTTTGTTTGTCTATACCATTTAGGTCCAACAGTAATGCACAGTCAGGTCCTATTCAGATTAATTCTACTGTTTAACCTGCTGTGTATCTGCTGCTGTTGAAGCAGTGTCTTTAGTGTGCTTTAGTGCTTTAAACATGCAGATGTGTTAATGGTCCGGGACAGAAAGAGAGCGTGGGATCACAGAGATGGGTGGCTTTATCTGAGTTGACACAGCCTGCATTCTCCTCACTGTGAGCACTTCTCACATTATTTTCGCCTTTGTGTTGGTCCAGGGCTACGCTCAAAACATTCAAAACGTCCTGGCGGCGCCACTCTCACTTACCTCATTATTGATCCAAAACCAACAGCAATAATGCCTAATGTTGCATCACCTTCTTCTTTCTGTAGGCTAACTTTATTTCTTTGTATTAATCCTTTCTCATCTCAGATGTATGCTCCAATAAAACACTAAGAGGTCAACATACTCATCTAAAACGTTTCCCCTTTTGGCTGTGTCTCATCTGGGACTGACAGTTCATTGAATTTCTAGATAGCTCCACTAGTTTAAGGCTCATTAAAGCATTTGTTTATAGATATACCATTTCTAATAGTCTACATACCCTGAGAGTAGCCTGATGTGACAGCTGTGCTAACGTCAGGAGAGTGCCGCACCGGAGTAAAGGACCATAGTCTTACTCCAAAACAGTCTCTCCCGGTACGAGTGCTGAAACTATAACTACGAGAATAAAAACTATAAAACCAATGTAACAATTGTTTGTTTAATCCCATATACAAACCTGATTCCAAAAAAGTAAATAATTTAAATAATAATTTACAAATCTCATAAACTTATATTTTATTCACAATAGAATATAAATAACATATCAAATGTTGAAAGTGAGACATTTTGAAATGTCATGACAGATATTGGCTCATTTTGGATTTCATGAGAGCTACACATTCCCAAAAAGTTGGGACAGGTAGCAATAAGAGGCCGGAATAGTTAAATGTACATATAAGGAACAACTGGAGGACCAATTTGCAACTCGTTAGGTCAATTGGCAACATGCTTGGATATAAAAAGAGCCTCTCAGAGTGACAGTGTCTCTCAGAAGTCAAGATGGACTTTCCTCCAATGCTGCAGCAAAAAATAGTGGAGCAATATCAGAAAGGAGTTTTTCAAAGAAAAATTGCAAAGAGTTTGAACATCTACAGTGCATAATATTATCCAAAGATTCAGAGAATCTGGAACAATCTCTGTGCGTAAGGGTCAAGGCCAGAAAACCATACTGGATGCCCGTGATCTTCGGGCCCTTAGACGGCACTGCATCACAAACAGGAATGCTACTGTAATGAAAATCACAACATGGGTTCAGGAATAGAGAATACATTGTCGGTAAACACAATCCACCGTGCCATTTGCTGTCGCCGACTAAAACTTTATAGGAAGCCATATCTAAACATGATCCAGAAGCGCAGGCATTTCTTTGGAGCCAAGGCTCATTTAAAATGGACTGTGGCAAAGTGGAAAACTGTTTTGGGGTCAGGTCTAATCAAAATTTTAAACTAAAGAAGACAAGTACAACCCAAATTGTTATGAGCGCTCAGTTCTGAAGCCTGCATCTTTGATGGTATAGGGTTGCATGAGTGTGTGTGGCATGGGCAGCTTACACATCTGGAAAGGCACCATCAATGTTGAAAGGTATATCCAAGTTCTAGAACAACATATGCTCCCATCCAGACGTCGTCTCTTTCAGGGAAGACCTTGCATTTTCCAACATGACAATGCCAGACCACATACTGCATCAATTACAACACCATGGCTGAGTAGAAAAAGGATCCGGTACTGAAATGGCCCACCTGCAGTCCAGATCTTTCACCCATAGAAAACATTTGGCGCATCATAAAGAGGAAAATGCGACAAAGGAGACCTAAGACAGTTGAGCAACTAGAATGTACCGTGAAGCATGTATTTGACAAGAATGGGACAACATTCCTATTCCGAAACTTGAGTGCTTTGAGTGTTTACTAGGTGTAAAAGAGCTATATAAAAAAAAATAAAAACAATTGCAGACTGGTATAAAAAAGAAGGGATGCCTTGTCCCAACATTTTTGAGACGTGTTGATGCCACTGTATCAATATCTTTCCACTATGTGCCCAGTTGGCAGTGACCGACTGGTTCTAACTGGTTTCATCAGGTGAGGTATTAGTTGTTCTAATCTAAGGTGCAGTGTAGCCTGCAAAGTCAGCAAATAAGTGAGAGCAAAGAGTGCATCTTAATATACAGTAAAACACTAACAATACCAATGTGGAGTGGGTTTTCGTTCCTGATAAAAAATAGTTTGCAATAAATATATTCAGTGGGGTGTGTTTTTTTCTATTATACAGAGTGCATTTACAACTATGCTTTGTCACAAATTGGGTCACAACTATTACATGAGGAAGTCTTCACTTGAGAAGTAGGGGTCCTGACTCCCCATTCCCCATCCCCCCGGGAAATCTGCCCATGGTCCATTGGTGTCTATTCCGGATTGTAATGAGTAGGTTTGTCCAAAAAAAAGAGACCAGCTCCATTACCATTGTGTGTGTCTAACACAATATCAACTAAGGTAAAATTCAGCTTTTTGTCAAACCTCTCTAATGTAAATCATATTAGTGAGGAAAGACAGCAGTTGAAGTCTGAACAATAGCACATATTGAGCTCCATTTCCTCTTCCCACTTCAGTGACCCTGCTCTACTCACGTTAGCACTCAGCTCCATGTCTGGGAGTGAAAGCGTGCTTCCTGAGACTCAATAGATTCTTTCTACAGAAAAAAGAAAAACCTCAGGGAAAACCACAAGAGGAATTACTCATCCACTCCCAGGATGAACAGGTTGTTTAAAAGTGGTGTCCGTGATAGTAGGGGATATATTAAAAAAAACAAAGACTTTGTCCTTCACCCTCCGCGGGTGGTCTCATCCTTCGAGCTCGGGTCCTCTACCAGAGGCCTGGGAGCTTGAGGGTTCTGCGCAGTATCTTTGCTGTTCCTAGTACTGCACTTTTCTGGACCAAGATGTCTGGTGTTCTTCCAAGGATCTGCTGTAGCCACTCTTCCAGTTTGGGGGTTACTGCCCCGAGTGCTCCGATGACCACAGGCACCACCGTCGCCTTCACCTTCCAAGCCTTTTCCAGCTCTTCTCTGAGCACTTGGTATTTCTCTAGTTTCTCATGTTCCTTTTTCCTGATATTGCAATCACTTGGTATTGCCATGTCAACCACAATGGCCTTCCTCTGCTGTTTGTCCACCACCACAATGTCTGGTTGGTTCGCCATTACCATTCTGAATCTGGAAGTCCCACAGGATCTTGGCTCGGTCATTCTCTACAACCTTTGGAGGTGTTTCCCACTTTGACCTCGGGGTTTCCAGTCCATACTCCGTACAGATGTCCCTGTACACTATACCAGCCACTTGGTTATGGCGCTCCATGTATGCTTTCCCTGCCAGCATCTTCCACCCTGCAGTTAAGTGTTGGATTGTCTCAGGGGCCTGTTTGCACAGCCTACACCTTGGGTCTTGTCTGGTGTGGTAGATTTGGGCCTCTATTGCTCTGGTGCTCAGGGCCTGCTCCTGTGCAGCCATGATGAGTGCCTCTGTGCTGTCCTTCAGTCCGGCCCGTTCTAGCCATTGGTAGGATTTCTTGATATCAGCCACTTCAGTTATGTTCCGGTGGAACATCCCATGTAGAAGTTTGTCCTCCCATGATGGTCCCTCGTCCAGCTCCTCTGTTCCCCATTGCCTTAGACATTCACTTAGCACGTCATCTGTTGGGGCCTTATCTTTGATGTACTTGTGGATCTTGGATGTTTCATCCTGGATAGTGGCTCTCACACTCGCTAGTCCACGGCCGCCTTCTTTACGGCTAGCGTACAGTCTCAGGGTGCTGGATTTGGGATGGAGCCCTCCATGCATGGTGAGGAGCTTTCGTGTCTTAACGTCTGTGGTCTGTATCTCTTCCTTTGGCCACCTTATTATTCCCGCAAGGTATCTTATCACTGGCAGGGCGTAGCTGTTTATTGCCCGTGCCTTGTTCTTGCCATTGAGCTGACTTCTTAGGACTTGCCTTACTCGTTAAATTTGGCAGTTGCTGTTTTTCTTGTTACCTATTTGAGGTTGCCATTTGCCTGTGATATTCCAAGGTACTTGTAACCATCCTCAATGTCTTCTATTGTTCCTTTTGGGAGTGAGACCCCTTCTGTGTGGACTACCTTCCCTCTCTTTGTCACCATTCGACTACACTTCTCAAGCCCGAATGACATCCCAATGTCAGAGCTGTAGATCCTGGTGGTGTGAATCCGTGAGTCGATGTCCCGCTCGCGCTTAGCGTATAGCTTGATGTCATCCATCTAGAGGAAGTAACGAGCACACCGGACAGTGAGTGAAGGCAAAGTGTGATTATGAAGGGGTCAAAGGTAGCTCGACACAGAGGAGAAGGCACCGTTCACGTATGGAGCGCCGTGAGCGGATTTTGATCCTCATCCCAGCCGCTTCACACTCGGCTGCAAACAGTCCCAATGCACCCTGAAGGTCCTGGCTTGATGGAGCCAACAGGACAACATCACCTGCAAAAAGTAGAGACGAGATCCTGTGGTCCCCAAATCCGGACTCCCTCCGGCCCCTGGTCGCACCTAGATATCCTGTCCATAAAGATAACGAACAGGACCGGTGACAAAGGGCAGCCCTGCCGGAGTCCGACATGCACCGGGAACAGGTCTGACTTACTGCCTGCAATGCAATCCAAGCCCCTGATCAAGTCGTACAGGGACCGAACAACCCTTAGCAGAGGACCCCATAATCCCAAAGCACCCCCCACAGGGTGCCGCGAGGGACACAGTGAAATGCCTTCTCCAGATCCACAAGGCACCTTTGAGCTTGGGTCCTCTACCAGAGGCCAGGGAGCTTGAGGGTTCTGCACAGTATCTTTGCTGGACTGAGAGAGGTCTGGTGTTCTTCCAGGGATCTGCTGTAGCCACTCTTCCAGTTTGGTGGTCACTGCGAGTGACTGCGAGTGCTCCGATGACAACGGGCACCACTGTCGCCTTCACCTTCCAAACCTTTTCCAGCTCTACTTTCTCATGTTCCATTTCCCTGATGTTGCTATCACTTAGTATTGCCACGTCAACCACAACGGCTTTCCTCTGCTGTTTGTCCACTACCACTACGAGTGACATACTTGCTTTGCTGTCACTTTGATTTTTTGCCGGTGGACGATGGATGCATCCCGGTGACAAATCTCTCCTGGCATTGTCCCAAAGTTATGTATTTTTTATTTCTGTCGGCACCAATAATGTGAGAATGAGGCAGTCTGAGGTAGCCAAAGATAGCCTAGCTAGGACTTTTGAACTGGGGAACAAGATGAATCGGCATCGATTAATTGTCTCTGGCCCCCTCCCCGTAAGAGGTAGTGAAAAACAGTATAGCAGATTAGTATCCATGAACCGGTGGCTGGCCCGGCATTGTAGTCAGAAAGGTTATGGTTTTGTGGATAACTGGCCTTCTTTCTAGGGCCGCTCCAGGCCTGCTAAGGGCAGATTTTGGTTTTGTCTTCCTCAGCTCCGGGTCCCATTCACTTGGATCCACTGACCTCTCGTCTCTCAGTCTTAGATCCTGTATCCCTTGATGAGCTGACAAAGGTGGTTTCTTCATGTAAAGCAACTACGTGCTTTCTGGATATCCTGCCAGCAAAACAGCTTAAAGAACTGTGGCCCTATGTAGGGCAAATTATGTTAAACATTATAAACTTGTCCCTGTCTACTGGCACCGTTCCATCCCTCTTCAAACAGGCTGTGGTCAAACCCCTGCTCAAAAAACCTACTCTGGATCCTGGATGCCTATATAATTTCCATCCTGTCTCCAATTTACCTTTTCTATCTAAAGTCCTCGAAAAAGTTGTGTTAAAACAACTTACTCTATATCTATTGGAAAATGACCTCCTCGAGCCGTTTCAGTCTGCATTTAGGGCCTCTTATTCCACTGAAACAGCTTTAGGCAAGGCAAGGCAAGGCAAGGCAATTTTATTTATATAGCACAATTCATACACTGGGTAACTCAAAGTGCTTTACAGGAATAAAAGACAATTTACAAGATTTATATTAAGAAACATAAGAAAAAATTAAAAAAAATTTAAAAAGAAGAGTGCAGATAAAAGAAAAAACAAACACTTTAGGTTGTAGTGTAGGCGGAGCTAAAGAGTAAGGTTTTTAACCTCCCTTTGAACATTGTTAAAGTTGAGGCTTGTTTTACCTCATCTGGGAGGCTGTTCCAGGTTTTTGCTGCATGAAACTTAAACGCTGCTTCACCCTCTTTAGTTCTAACTCTGGGCACGAGCAGAAGGCCTGTCCCAGATGTTCTCAGAGTCCGAGGAGGTTCATAAGTAACTAGCATGTCAGAGATATATTCTGGTGCTAAACCATTTAGAGACTTGTAAACCAGAAGTGCTGTATTAAAGTCTATTCTCTGAGCAACAGGAAGCCAGTGCAGAGATTTTAAAACTGGCGTGATGTGGTTGTACTTTCTGGTTTTGGTTAGAACCCGAGCAGCCGCGTTCTGAATAATCTGCAGCTGTCTTAACCCTCGTTTTGAGAGACCAGTGAGCAGGCCGTTACAGTAATCTAACCTGCTGGAGATAAAAGCATGGATAAGTTTCTCTAAGTCTGGTTGAGACATCATCCCTTTGACTCTGGAAATGTTTTTAAGGTGATAAAATGCAGATGATGTAATTGACTTAATGTGACTGTGGAAATTCAAGTCTGAGTCCATGATGACCCCTAGGTTTCTAACCTGATTTTTACATTTTAGAGAAAGAGACGCGAGGTGGCTGCTGACACTTTCTCTTTGTTTCTGTGGCCCAAAGATGATTAGTTCAGTCTTGTTTCTGTTCAGTTGGAGAAAATTATTTTGCATCCACGTGTCAATCTGTTCGATGCAGTGACACAGTGAATGGATTGGTGCATTTTCACCTGTTGTAAGTGAAATGTAAATCTGAGTGTCATCTGCATAATTATGGTAGGATACGCCACAGCTGCGTATTAACTGGCCTAAAGGAAGCATGTAGAGATTGAATAATAGAGGTCCCAAGATAGACCCCTGTGGAACCCCACATGTCAGGGCCATTTGGTATGACACACAGTTACCAACCGAAACGAAGTACTTCCTGTCTTCAAGATAGGACTGAAACCATTTAAGGGCAGTTCCAGTGATACCTATCCATTCCTCTAATCTTTGTGTCAGGATTTCATGGTCCACTGTATCAAACGCAGCACTCAAGTCCAACAGAACTAAGACAGAGACTTTGCCCGCGTCAGTGTTCAGACGGATGTCATTTGTGACTTTGATAAGTGCAGTCTCAGTGCTGTGATGGGGCCTGAATCCTGACTGAAAGGGATCAAAGCAGTTGTTAAGTAATAGAAAGTCATTAAGTTGCTGATATACAACTTTTCGATGACTTTCCTAAAAATGGCAGGTTTGATATGGGCCGATAGTTGTTGAGCACTGTAGCATCAAGACTGCTCTTCTTTAGAGAGGCTTAATGACAGCAGTTTTAAGGCCCTTGGAAATGTTCCAGACTGTAAGGAATTATTGACTATATCAGTGAGTTGTGGTAACAAACTGCTTAGTACTGATTTTAGAAATCTAGTGGGTAAAACATCGAGGCAGCAGGTTGATGAACTCAGGCTGGAGACAGTTTTTTCAATTGTTCTGTTATTAATGGGTGTAAAATGTGTTAAACCAAGTGTCTCCTAGGTGGCTGCAGTGTTGTTTTATGCTCTTTGGACTGTAGCATGTTTAATGCCTTGAACCTTGTCGTTGAAAAACAATGCAAACTCATTGCATTTAGTGGTGGAAACTATTTCTGGTGGAAATGGAGCTGGAGGGTTTGTTAATCTGTTCACTGTAGCAAACAGGACACGCAGGTTCTTACTGTTGTTGTTAATGATCTCTGAGAAGAATATTTCTCTTTCTTTTTGCAAAGTTTGATTGAAAACATGCAAATTTTCTTTGTATACCTCATAATGAATTAAGAGTTTCAATTTACGCCATTTTCTTTCGGCTTTTCGGCATTCCCTTTTCTGTGCCCTGACAGAGTGAGCATTGCTCCATGAAGCCTTCTGCCTCGTCCTGATCACTTTAACCTTAACAGGAGCAATGGTGTTCATTACATTTAAAACACCTGAAGTATAACAATTCAACAAATCATCAACTTGACCTGATGAGGCATTTTCAAACCTGATTGCCTCCATAAACTGTGTCCTGATGTTATCGTTAATGTATCTCTTTTTTACAACAGTAGGCCCAACAGCAACTTTTTGAATTATGGACAGATGAAAAAAGACACATGAATGATCAGATAGATCAACATCAATCACAGTGACATCTGAAATATGAACACCTTTAGTAATGACCAGGTCCAGAGTGTGACCTCTGATATGGGTCGGCTCATTAACATGCTGACAAAGACCAAAAGTATCAAGAATAGTAGAAAATTCTTTGGCATTTCTGTCACAAACATTATCCACATGCACATTAAAATCACCAGATATGACTATTTGTTCAAATTCTGTGCAGATAACCGAAAGCATTTCACTAAACTCATTAATAAAATCATGACATTGTTGGGGTGGTTTGAAAAGAACTACATATAATACAGATGGAGAAAACCTCAACTCCATTTTGAATGGACACATACTAAAATGATGAAAACTCACCAAGTGATAGCTTCTGGATAAGAATATTATCCCTAAGAAAGGCACATACACCACCACCCTTTTTGTTTTCCCGTATTTTGGATAAAAAATGTGAAATTCGATGGGGTGGATTCAATAAGGACCGCATTTCCAGTCCTGCTGTCTAACCATGTTTCTGTTAAAAACATAAAATCAAGCTTATTTGAAGTTATAGAATCATTAATTAAAAAAGATTTGTTTCCCAAAGACCTGACATTGAACAGTGCAAGTTTTAAGTCCGTTTGAGCAGGATCTGACTTTATCTGTTTGCAGGGGATTTGAATCAGATTTGTCTGATTAGACAATCTAACTGTTATTCTATTCTTAAATCTGCGACTTCTGACTGTAGTTATGGAGCTAGGGGGGAGTGTGCTCTCCCAGGGCCTCAGGTTGATAAGTGGTTTATTATGACGAAAAGTCCTGGAACAGCAGAGGCCCTCAGTGTCCTAATCACTGATAGTAGCCTTGATGCTAGTCAAGGCTTTTGGAGCTGGTCTAGGAGGAGCTGGTCTGGGAGGAGGTGGAGGGGGTCTGACAGGGGTGTATTGGACTCTAGGTAGTAATAATAATAATAATAAACTTTAATTTATAAAGCGCCTTTAAAGGCAACTTCTCAAAGCGCTGTACAAAAAACAAGCAATACAAAAAACAAGCAATACAAAGTTCAAACAATTAAAAGTAACATCAACTATCAAATGCTAATTTAAAAAAATAGGTCTTAAGTCTACCTTTAAAAATGTCATAGCCCTGTGCTTCCCTAAGATCAGGAGGCAGAGAATTCCAAAGGACAGGAGCATAGGAAGAAAAAGCCCTGTCACCCATAGATCGTAGGCGTGTTTGAGGAACAGCCAACAAGTTGGATTGAGATGAACGAGTCTCCGAGTTGGGGTATAGGAGTTAACAATTCAGACAGATAATAAGGGGCCAAGCCATGCAACGCTTTATATGTCAGCATCATAATTTTAAAATCTACTCTGAATCGGACTGGGAGCCAGTGTAAAGACTCCAAGACTGGAGTGATGTGATTACAAACCCTGGTCCCAGTCAGTATCCTGGCGGCTTTTGAACATATTGTAGTTTTTAAGTGTGGATTTAGAGACTCGGCTAGGCAGGCGTTACAGTAATCAATCCTAGTGATGACAAAGGAATTCATCAGCTTTTCAGCTACTGAGAAGTTTAGCATAGGACGTAGTCTAGCTATATTTCTGAGGTGAAAAAAGGATGATTTAACTGTACTCTGGACAAAAGAATCAAATGAAAGCCTGGTATCAAAAATAACTCCAAGATTCCTCACTTTAGCTTGAGTAGCCAAGACAGAGCCATCAATATTCAGAGATAATGAACCAGTTTTGAAATTTGATGACGGGAACCAATTAGCATAACTTCAGTTTTACCACTGTTCAGACACAAAAAATTTGTACTCATCCATTTCTTTATCTCAGAAACACAGCCAGACAGAAAATCAACATCAAGATGTTCACCAGACTTTGAGTGTATATAAATCTGCGTATCATCAGCATAAAAGTGATAATGGCCAAGCGATCGCAATAACTGTCCAAGGGGTGCCAGATAAATGTTAAAAAGCAGAGGGCCCAAGACTGAGCCCTGAGGAACCCCAGTGGAAACAGAGCTAATCTCAGACCTGAAACCACCCATAGAAATGAACTGAGAACGGTCAGTAAAATAGGACTTAAACCACTTCAAAGCTGTCCCCGACACACCAAAATCTTGTTCAAGTAATAGACTATGATCAACAGTATCAAAAGCTGCTCTTAAATCAAGAAGGATGAGAATGGAGATTACACCAGAGTCAGAAGCCATCAACAAATCATTGGTAACTCTGACCAGAGCCGTTCCAGTACTGTGGAATTTACGAAAACCCGACTGAAGAGGATCAAACAGGTTATTAATTGCGAGATGGTTACGTAGATGAAAGGCAACAACACGCTCAAGTATTTTTGCCATGAACGGAAGGTTGGAGATGGGTCGAAAATTATTAAAATCCTCCAGAGTAGTATTTTCTTTTTTGGTACTGGGGTTACAGCAGCAATCTTTAATGCTGCAGGAACCTCTCCGTCTGCAAAGAATGATTCATAATACTAAGGACATTAGGGCTCAAAACATTGAAGCAAGATTTAAACAAGCTTGAGGAATAGGATCAAGCATGCAAGTGGTAGATTTCATGCTTGATACCTCCCTTTTCAGACCCTCAGAATCAAGATGTGGAAAATTAGTAAAAGGAAAACCAGTAAACCCAGGTGAACAGAGAAGTGAGACAGTGGGAGCAGATGCAGCAGAAATTTGTTTGCGAACACTTTCAATTTTAGAGTTAAAAAATTTAAGAAAAGAGTCACATAGCTGTTGAGAGACAGGCAAGGTGGTGGCAGTATCAACTTTAAGCAGTCTATTTATGGTTTGAAACAAATGTCTGGGGTTTCCTTGGTTGTTTTCAATAGTCTGAGAAAAATAAGAAGATCTTTCAGTCTCCATTAATGCTCTGTAGTCACCCAGAAGGTCGTGGCCGAGGTGGCCGAGGTGAAGCAGTGGTACTCCTGGGTGGTATTGGGGGTGATGTTTTTAGTGATGATGATAGAACCCGTGACCTGGCCAAGTTAGGTGTAAGGGGTATCATCTTAATTCCAGATTTAACTAAAATTTCCAGGTGATCTGGAAATCCCATTGGTGAATCCGGAGATAGGACAGAGATGCTGAGGTCCGCAGAAGGTGTTGATGTTACTGCGGGGGTCCACGGTCCTATTGGGGGAGTACATTTCAGTGGTGGAGGTGTTGATGGTGGTACAGTCAGATGAGGATCCTTGGCTGGTGAGGCAGGAGTGCTTTTTTCATTCAGTGGCTGAGGACCCTTTCTTTGTTCAAGAGGGCGCCCAGAACCATTTAGGTGTCTCAGGGAGTGCAGGAGATTATCCGTTAGCCTCCTGACCCCTCCCCTGTTTAGATGTGGGCCCTCTCCTTTGAACAGGTCATCACGTTGCCAAAACAAGTTAAAGTTATCAATGAAGTGTACTCCTCTTATCTCACAGGCCTTGGACAGCCATGTATTCAATGCAAGCAGCCGACTGAATTTATTGATCCTTCTGTCGATGTTTGGGAGCGGTCCACTGATAAAGGATTGCACTTCCAGGTTTTCAAGTTTATCTAAAAGCCTGGAGAAATACTTTTTAAAAACTTCTGATTCCCCCTTCCTGGTGTCAACTGCACCCACGTGTAACATCAGCTGTTTAATCCCTGTGTATTGGACATGACTTGGGGGAGGAGTGCTGTTATATCAGTGACTGTAGCACTTGGAAAGCTGCATGTAGCAAATCTACTATTGTTTATGTCTCTGACAGCACCGTCTCCAAGCAGCAAGATATCTCTGACCTTCACTTTTGGCATAGATTCTCTGTCACTGTTTGCCTGGTGCTTTTCCACAGATTCATGTCTTCTGTTTTTCATAGAATAAGCTTGATTTACTCCATGTTTTTCATTTACAGCAGAGTTTTCTGGTTCATTCACCTTTAGCTCAGTCAGTAGTTGGAATCTGTTTTTTAGCTGGATGTCTGGTGATGCTACATATGCTCTTGCTCTTGTGATGCCAGCATTCTTTTTTCTAATCCAGTGCTGCTTTGGCTGGGCACCAAGTTTATGCCAGGTGGTATCATTTTGTTTAAATCCCTTTGCTTTGCTCAGTTTTGGGAATGACACTGTATCATCCAAGTTTAAATTTACAGTCTTACCACATTGTGTGATCGGGATTGTCTTCTGAAGTCCTCTTTCAAATTCCAAAGCAAAAATCTTTGTTTGTAGCACACTGATTTCCTGTTGATATTTCCAGCAATTTTGGCAGAAAGAGTTTGTAGTAGTTGGTTTTACCCCAGACATGTTGAAAAATAGATACCAAGGCTCCAGTCGCTCGGCGAGTCCAACGTGTTGTTTAAAAAGTAAAAAAAACAAGTAAAAACATAAAAGCAAAATACAGTTAAAAGAAAGTAAAAAGTACTGTAAAAAAGTTAATCATAAAATCATTGGCTAAATTTAGAGATAACTAAAAAAGAAAAGTAAAGCAGGCAAGCAGAGGTGCGACTGCACTCTTCAGAAGCAGGAAGTAATGGAGCTTTAGTTAAAGTGACTAACGATCTCCTCCTTCAGATGGACAAGGACTCATCGGCTCTACTGTTATTGCTAGATATCAGCCCCTCATTTGATACGATTGATCATGCAGTGCTAATCAACAGACTAAAGAGTGTGTTTGGCATCTCTGGCTCTGCTCTTGCTTGGCTAGAATCCTATCTCTGTGATAGGTCTCATTTTGTATATTTTAATAAATCCTTCTCCTCTATGACACCAGTGAAATTAGGTGTGCCACAAGGGTCTGTGCTTGGTCCCATTCTTTTTTCACTATATGTTACACCATTGGGACAAATAATCAGAAGTTATGGAGTAAACTTCCACTGTTATGCCATTAAAAGTGAATAATACTACTGACATCAAGTGTCTAGAGGCCTGCCTCGTTTCAATTAAAACATGGATGTCTCAAAACTTCCTCCATTTAAACTCGGATAAAACAGAGCTCTTGTTAATTGGTCCTGCCAGTCATCGGCACAAGTTCAACAATCTTACTGTCTCGATCAACTGTGTGTTGGAGCACGGCAACACTGTGAGGAACCTTGGTGTCATTTCTGACCCCACGCTATCTCTGCAGCAGCACATTAGTGAGGTCACTAAACTGGGCTTTTTTTCACTTGAGGAATATCTCAAAAATTCGCTCCTGCCTCTCTTTAGCTGATTCTGAAATTCTCATTCATGCATTTGTCACATCCAGGCTGGACTATTGCAATTAGTTATTCTTTGGACTGCCGAGGAAAAGTACTTACAGACTACAAAACAAAGACCAGGAAGTTTGATCACCTTACCTGGCTTCATTACATTGGCTTCCTATTCATGTTAGAGCTGATTTCAAAGTTCTCCTGTTAACATATAATATCCTTTGTGGATCGCGCCCTCTTACCTATCTGACCTCATCACCCGGTATACTCCAGCTCGTACCCTTCGCTCACAGGACGCTGGCCTCCTTCAACTTCCTCGAGTAAAGAAGAAGTCTGCTGGCTACAGAGCCTTTTCTTCTAGAGCCCCATTTTTATGAAATGGGCTCCCGGCAGAAGTGCGGCGAGCTGACTCTGTTGAGGTTTTCAAAAGCAAACTCAAAACATACTTATTTCACCAAACGTATGGAGACTGATTAATCATAGGTATACGTTTGCACTGGTTGTAGCTGTAGGTACACACTAAACCGCTCATATTATTATCACATCTACCTAATACAGTTTTTTTTTCTTTTCTCCCTCCTCCTAGAGTGGACGCAAACCTCTGACCTGCTGGGTGATGTGTACCCTCTGGGTAATGTGTACCCGTCTGTGCTCCGGTGTGAGGGCCCCCACCCCATCTGTCATCTACCTTGATGTTGGCTGCGGCCCCATCCACTCTTGTACACTCAGAGTGGACACTGCCAATATAAATGTTTTTATTTGTGAATATGTTTATGTATTTCTATGTATTTTTCAACTGTCCTGGACACATTCCTGCACGGCCTGTCCGTCCTGGCAGTGGATCCCTCCTTCTGTGGTTCTCCCTGAGGTTTCTCTTTTTTCCCGGCTGGGTTTTTTTGGAGTTTTTTCTTACCCTGATGGAGGGTCTAAGGACAGGGGACGTTGTCTAGTGCAGTCTGTTAAGCCCTTTGAGGCGACTGTTGTTGCGATATTGGTCTATACAAAAATAAATGTCTTGTCTACCACAATGTCTGGTTGGTTCGCCATTAGCATTCTGTCAGTCTGAATCTTGTCCCACAGGATCTTGGCTTGGTCATTCTCTACCATCGTTGGAGGTGTTTCCCACTTTGGACTCGGGGTTTCCAGTTCGTACTCCGTGCAGATGTTCCTGTACACTATGCCAGCCACTTGGTTATGGCACTCCATGTACACTTTCTCTGCCAACATCTTACACCCTGCAGTTAAGTGCTGAATTATCTCAGGAGCCTCTTTGCACAGCCTACAGCTTGGGTCTTGTCTGGTGTGGTAGGTCTAAACCTCTATTGCTCTGCTGCTAAGGGTCTGCTCCGGTGCAGCCATGGCGTCATTCTCTCTCAAGCATCTCTTTTGGCAGCTGGCCAAGGCTTAAAGCCTTTGTTTGGCAGTTTCAAGTGCTTCAGGTATAGCCATCTGGTTGTACCTCTTGGGTACTGGTTTTCTCATTGCACCTCTCTTGGCCTCTGTCAGTTGGCTCACCTCTCTCCATGCCTTCTTGATTTTAGCCTCCAGCCTTCGTTTCCATGGTGGGTACAGTTTCTCAAGGCTCCCATGGTTGCTCTTATAGCCATGGTTGCTCTTATAGCCTAGCATCTCGGGGCTGCTGAGGTGTATATCAGCTCGTTGGTTTCAGTGATGGTTGTGGTAAGGATCGCACTCAATGCTGCATTCACATCTTCTAGGAGACTTTCTGATGGTACTTCACTTAGCTGTTGTAAATGGCGTCGGGGTTGCCTTGCATTCATTCTCGCCATGATCTTGTCTTTCAGGTCAATCGCTCGCATTGTATCTTGTCAATCTCAAGTTGTGATAGCAGTTGCCGCTTGTAGAAGTTGGAACACTGAGCTACTGGTTGCTTCGATGTAAGCCTGGATTGTGGGTCTGAAGCAGCCTTTCATCCCACATCCTCTTTATGTAACCCCTTTGACTAGGGTTACTGGAGTAGTAGCATTCCAACAGAACCTTGTTATCGCATCTCGCCCATCACCGTTTTGTTCTTGTTCCAGTAGCCCATTTGTTATCAAGTTGCTCTAGATTTTTTGAATATTACTGGGAAATTAGTTGTTTTTAGCTTTATATATAAATAACAATGTCAAAGTCTTTAAGTTTTATATTATGTAAATTTAGGAACAGTGTGTTATAATGATCTCTAAATCCCACATTGACCTTGTAGTGGGTTGTTGTATTTAATAGTAGATAGTCAGGGCTTGTATTAAAAGCTTATTCTAAATGACTTAACAAAGAAAGATTTTTTTTTAAATGTTTATTTTGAAACAATGCCAAGTACAATGCAAAGACGTTCATATTTTATGAATTCAATCAGCAAGGTACACATGTTGTTGCTCTTTATTCAGCACTGTTGACTGACTGGAAAAAAGAAAAAAAAAGTCAAATGCTTGCTTCATCTTTAGTGTATGGACACATAAAACATCAGAATATTTTATTAAATGATTACCTTGCCAGCATCACGGCTCTTGACTCTAATCTTGTTGACCTGAGACTCAGCGATGTCAGCACGCTCCTGAGCTTCCTCCAGTTCATTTTGAACCTTTCTGAGTCTGGACATGTGAGTGTTTGCCTGCTCCTCCTTTTAAGAAGTAGCCATATTACTTATTGGTAAAATGTTAATGTTTCAAAAATAAAAAAGTGCTGCATTGCATTTTTATTAACTTACAGCCTCCTCAGCTTGTCTCTTGTAAGCTTTGACTTTAAGCTGCAGCTTGTCCACCAGATCCTGGAGTCTGGTCACATTCTTCTTGTCCTCCTCAGTCTGTGATCAAAGTAAGATCAAGAAAATCAGCGTTATATTTAGATCTGAAGCTCAGTTTATGGTCACTAAGAAAACTCTTACAATAGTTTGTTATATTTAACAAATATATTTAAGATATATATTCAAAAGACTAGTATTGGCCATTTAACACTCACACAGTTTCTGAGGTGTGTTCTACAGAGAAAAAGAAAAATACCTGATAGGTCAGCTCCTTGACTCTCCTCTCATACTTGCGGACTCCTTTAATTGCATCAGCTCCACGTTTCTGCTCAGCTTCAACTTCTGCTTCAAGCTCACGCACCTTTAAAAAAGACATTTAAATACGTTGGTTTAAAATGTTTTCCACAGTATGTTACAAACACTTCAGCAAAGGCACACACCCTGGACTCCAGTTTCTGGAGTTGCTTCTTGCCGCCCTTCATGGCGAGGTTTTCAGCCTCATCCAGACGGTGCTGCAGATCCTTGACAGTGACCTCCAGGTTCTTCTTCATCCTCTCAAGATGAGAGCTTGTGTCCTGCTCCTTCTTCAGCTCCTCAGCCATCATGGCAGCCTGAAATGTTTAAGAGTGTAATTATTTTCTTGACTAAAAGATATATAAAAACGTAAATTACTGTGTGTTTATAGCCATTATAAACTCACATCAGTGATGGCCTTTTTGGCTTTCTCTTCAGCATTTCTTGCTTCTTGAATTATATCATCCACTTCACCCTGAACCTGGACCAGATCAGCCTCCAGCTTCTTCTTGGTGTGCAGAAGATTGGTGTTCTGTGTGACCAAGAAAAACATACTTAGATAGATGGTTTTATTTATTTTGCTATTCCTCTCACGTGTTAGTAGAATAATTTAAAGCCAAACCTGAGAGTGAAGCAGTCCGACACGCTCACTAGCGTCCACCAACTCCTGCTCAGCCACCTTGTGTGCTCTTTCTGTCTGTTCCAGAGCAGCTCTCAGCTCCTCAATCTCAGACAGCATCAGGCCATTTCTGCGCTCCACCATAGCAACCTGCTCCTTCATATCTTCATGTCCTCTGGCGGCATCGTCAAGGTGCAGTTGGGAATCCTGGTAACAGCAAAGAGAACATTTCATTCATATACTACATTTCATTGATCCTACTTTTGTTTGGATGACTTGATTAAACCACCTTGAGCTGGCCCTGGACATTCCTCAGTTGTTTCTGGGCCTCAGCAGCCTGTCTGTTGGCATGGCTCAGCTGAATCTCCATCTCATTCAGGTCTCCCTCCATCTTCTTTTTGATTCTCAGAGCATCATTCCTGCTCCTGACCTCAGAATCAAGAGTGCTCTGCATGGAGTCAATGATCCTCTGGCTGTTCCTCTTGATCTGATCCAACTCCTCGTCCTTCTCTGCCAGCTTCCTGTCAACCTCACCTTTGATTTGGTTGAGCTCCAGTTGAACATGGAGAATCTTGGCCTCCTCATGCTCCAGTGTGCCCTTTTGAATAGATTACACAAAATGTCAAATACTATCACTTTAGTAAAAACATGTATAAATGTTTGAAAAATTAGATAGTGTTGAATAAAATTCATAACTTAAATGATTTAACGATACCTCAGCTTCCTCCAATGCTGTCTGTATCTCAACCTTCTCTGTCTCAACAGTCTTCTTGGCTTTCTCCAGCTCATGGATGCTCTTTCCAGTCTCACCGATCTGTTCAGTCAAATCTGAGATCTCCTCTGAAGAAAAACAAAATGGGGATTTATTAATATTATAATCAACTAGCTGTATTTCTGTTTTCCCTATATTTATTAATGTGAGAGGAATGACTCACGCTGCAGGTTCTTGTTCTCTCTCTTCATGGTCTCCAGGTGATCCAGAGCCTCCTCATAAGAGTTCTTCATCTTAAAGAGCTCAGTGCTCAAAGAACGAGCCTCCTTCTGGGCTCCCTCCAGTTCAGCCTGACCCTCCTCATACTTCTGCTTCCACTCTGCCAGGACCTGAGAATATGTGCTTTGAGTAAAAAATGTATATGATAGAGATATGATTGGCTGTCATTATCATTGTTGTTTACTTTGTCAAAGTTTCTCTGCTTCTTGTCCAGATTGGCAGCCAGAGCATTTGCTCTCTCCACATCAATCATGAGGTCCTCCACCTCACCTTGCAGCCTCTGTTTGGTCTTCTCCAAAGAGGCACACTTTGAGTTCACAGCCTGAATGGATTCCTCAGCCTCCTGCAGACGCTGGGCAAGCTTTTTCCTGTGGTTAAGGAAAGAGAGAAGGAAACACAAATACAGAATAAACACATAAAATCCCCTTGCATAAAACTTAAACAAAAAATAAATAATTTTATTTACTTGGACTCCTCCAGTTCCTCTGTGCGCTGAATAGCATCAGTCTCATATTTGCTTCTCCACTGAGCCACTTCACTGTTGGCTTTGGACATTCCTCTCTGCAGCTCAGCCTTGGCCTCCTGCTCCTCCTCAAACTGCTCTCTGAGCAGATCACAGTCATGACGGGCAGACTGGACAGCATGAGCCAGGGCGTTCTTGGCCTGTTCAAATCAACATTCAGTATATAGTATTCAGTCAACAAAGACACATCTATTGGACATAAAAAAAAAATAAAAATAATAATAATCTTTAAGAAAATGGGGGCGGTAGTAGCTCAGTGGGTAGAGTGGTCGTCTTTCAACCGAAAGGTAGGCGGTTTGATTCCCACTCTCCCCACAGTTCATACTGTTGTTGTGTCCTTGGGCAAGACACTTAACCCACCTTGCCCCCAGTGACTGTAACACTGGTAATTACATTAGAACAATGTAAGTCGCTTTGGATAAAAGCGTCAGCTGAATGAATTAATGTAAATGTAAAATGTAAAACATACTTTGACTTCCTCCTCAAAGTGTCTCTTCAGCTCTTCAGTCTGCTGAGTAAAAGCCTGTTTGCCCCTGGTCAGCTGGGAAACCAGAGCTTCCTTCTCCTCAATCTGACGAGCAAACTCACCTGTAATAGATTAATTAATCATTTAGTGTCAAAGATCCCAGGACTAACAAGTAATATGCTTTAATTTTTGGTGCCATACCATTCTCTGTCTGCAGTCTAGCTCTCTGAGTATTAATATCATTGAGCTGGCGAACATTCTCATCATTTTTGGCCTTGAGTTCACTAAACTGGTCCTCAAGAGTCCTGCACATTTTTTCTAAGTTGCCCTATAAAACGCAGAAGGGAGACAATATTTATGAGGTGAGAGGACATGGCAGTTAGCTTCAGTTTCAGCCTACTTGTTCAGATAGTTGGAACATGTAACCCAAAATCTATGGAAACATAGTTTCTTACCTTTGCTTTAGCCACAGCTTCCATGTTGCTGGAGAGGTCATCAATCTCCATTTTGAACTCGCTCTTCTCTTTCTCCAGCTTCTGTTTGACCCGCTGGAGGTTGTCGATCTGCTCTCCCAGCTCAGCAACACTGTCAGCTTGCTTCTTGCGAAGAGCTGCAGCGGTTGCCTCATGCTGCAGAATTGGACTCTTCAGATCACGACGCAGCTTCTGGAACTCAGCCTCACGTTTCTTGTTCATCTCGATCTGGGCGGATGTGGCTCCACCAGCTTCCTCCAGCCTCTCACTGATCTCCTCCAGCTCCCTGGAGAGATCAGCTCTCTGCTTCTCCACCTTTGCACGAGCTGCTCTCAGCCTCAATCTCTCCTCCAGCTCCTCAATACGAGCCTACATTTGATGAGAGCAACAGAAAAATATATTGATTTTTTTTTGTTTTATGTTTTTTTTTGTTTTGTGTTTTTTTTTTTAACCAAATGTAACTTTAAAAGGTATTTACCTGGAGTTCCTTGATCTTCTTCTGAAGCTGAGCACCAAGGGACTGTTCATCCTCAATCTTGCTGAGGAACTGACTGATCTCAAAGTCTTTCCTAAAAAATATTTTTTGACATGTTTGTTTTATATGGATTTCATTTTTCAAATACAAATTTCTAAAACTGTATAACAATATCTATCAATAACACAACACCATTCATAAAGTGCAATTCTAAAAGTTTTGTAAGTATACTTTTTGATTTTCTCATCAGATTGCTGCTTTTCATTCTCCAGATCCATGATGGATTCTTGGGCCAGTTTCAGGTCTCCCTCCAGCTTCCTCTTGGTTCTCTCAAGGTCCATGCGGAGTTTCTTCTCTTGCTCCAGAGATCCCTCAAGCTACCAAAGGACAGGTTTCAATAGGTTATCCCAGTAAGACACATTTTGTGGACTTTTAAATAACAGTTATCATTATCAATAAAAAACAAGGTTTCCTCACATCGTCCACTTGCTGTTCCAGCTTGGTCTTGGCTTTGGTCAGACTGTTGACTTTGTCTTCCTCTGCCTGAAGGTCATCCAGAGTTTGCTGGTGGGCTTCTTGGAGGGCTTTCTTCTCTTTGGTCAGTTTGGCAATAGACTCATCTTGAGATGTCATCTCCTCTGTCAGGTTTTTCACCTAAAAAAATACCACATCTCTTATTTCTCTTAGCTCACAATAAACTAATGGAATTGTCCACTTTAAATATCATTATAGAGATTGGACCTACAACACTTAAATGAAAATGATTTTTCATTATAAAATCTATCTGTATTTCAGTAACATTTACTTACATTTTATGTGTTTGTAATGTTATGAATGCTTATTTTAAACTCAAGCTTTGTATGTATGTAATATAATATGATCAACCTTGTTCTCAGTGGCATGTTTCTCTTTCTCCACTTTGGCCAAGGTGAGCTCCAAGTCGTCAATGTCTTTTTTCAGCTCAGAGCATTCATCCTCCAGCTTCCTCTTCTTCGCAGTCAGCTCACCGTTGATTTCCTCCTCATCCTCCAGTCTCTCAGTCGTCTCTTTGAGTTTGGCTTCAAGTTGGATTTTGCTTTTAATGAGCCCCTCACACCTTTCCTCAGCATCAGAGAGGTTGTCAACTTCCTATAGCACATACATACACAGAGGTTTATAATGGAATTCATATTTACATTATTATCTAAATACCATTATAATTCCATAATGTGGTCCTTAATTATTCACTGACCGAAGCTACTTGCAACTGCAGGTCATTTTTCTCTCGCAGCACAGCAATCATTTTCTCTTCCAGCTCTTTCTTCTTTGCCAGAGCAGCGGCCAGGTCAGTCTTCATCTTCTCATAGTTCTCTTTCATATTCTGCAGTTCTTTCTCAGTCTCTGCACTCTGAAGCAGAGGCTTGATCTTGAAGTACAGACTCATCCATGGCCAGTCTTTCACAGCAGTGAAGGAGCGGATGTTGTACTGGATGGTGTAGATAGAGTCTCTAGATACGTTCACACAAATGCATCATTGTTTGAGACTAAGTTGTTGATTTGGTCTAGTTTTATAATAAATAAAAAAAAAGTGTACCTTCTCTCCGTCATCTTAACAAACTCCGTCCTCATGACATATCCTCTGGCGAGAGCTTGAATCATGCGAACCAGTGAGGCAAGTTTCTCGTCTCTCATCTCCTCCAGTACACCCAGCAGACCAGCTTTAAAGAACACCTTTTATACAACCAAACAACAATGACACTGATATACATCAGAACTGCCAGACATAGAACATTTATTAACAAACCACATTTTATGTACCTTTGTGTGTCCAAACATATATTGAGTGTGGTCCACATCAATGGAGCCCAGAAGCTTCTCTGAAGCTTTCTTGTTGTCCATAAAATGTCCTCGGGATGACCGCAGCATTTAATACTTTGTATCTAGGTTGGGAAATATTTTATATTGTTAAATTTATTAAAGTTGCAAACAATTAGAGACGTAACTAACACCCTATAGTGGCCAAATTACTTAAGTCTTGTATCCAAAGCGAACATTGTGGCAGGTGTTTGATTCATGCTGACATTTGCGAGCCTTTTGGGACGCCAGCGCCTGACACAGTGCATGCTTTAAAGGATGTCTCTGGAATAATGACGCCAACACGGTGCCACCTTTGAAAATGTGCTTCTATATAAGCATCAAGTTGTAGAAGAAATGCCAATAGGTTAAATGCTTATTTTGTCAGTTGCTTCCTGTTTCTGAAGAGTGCAGACGCTCCTCTGCTTGCTCATGTCAGCTTAACCTTTCTTTTTAGCTATCTCCATTTAGCCAATGGTTTTATGATCAACTTTTTACATAACATTTTACTTTCTTTTAACTGGATTTTTATGTTTTTACTTACTTTACTTTATAAAACAACACGTTGGACTCGCTTGAGCGACTGGAGCCTTGGTATCTATTTTTCAACATGTCTGGGGTAAAACAACTACTACAAACTCTTTCTGCCAAAATTGTTGGAAATATCAACAGGAAATCAGCTACAAACAAAGATTTTGCTTTGGGATCTGAAAGAGGACTTCAGGAGACAATCCCGATCACACAATGTGGTAAGACTGTGAATTTAAACTTGGATGATACAGTGTCATTCCCAAAACTGAGCAAAGCAAAGGGATTTAAACAAAATGATGCCACTTGCATAAACTTGGTGCCCAGCCAAAGCAGCACTGGATTAGAAAAAAGAATGCTGGCATCACAGGAGCATATGTAGCATCACCAGACATCCAGCTAAAAAAAATGATTCCAATCACTGACTGAGCTAAAGGTGAATGAACCAGAAAACTCTGCTGTAACTGAAAAACAGGAGACATGAATCTGTGGAAAAGCACCAGGCAAACAGAGACAGAGAATCTATGCCAAAAGTGAAGGACAGAGATATCCTGCTGCTTGGAGACGGTGCTGTAAGAGACATAAACAACAGTAGATTTGTTACATGCAGCTTTCCAAGTGCTATGGTCACTGATATAACAGCACTCCTCCCCCAAGTCATGTCTAAACACACAGGGATTAAACAGCTGATGTTACACGTGGGTGCACTTGACCCCAGGAAGGGAATTTTAAAGTTTTAAAAAAGGATTTCTCCAGGCTTTTAGATTAACTTGAAAACCTGGAAGTGTAATCCTTTATCAGTGGACCACTCCCAAACATCGACAGGCGGATCAATAAATTCAGTCGGCTGCTTGCACTTGTTTTGGGGCCCACATCTAAAGAGGGGAGGGGTTAGGAGGCTAACGGATAATCTCCTGCACTCTATGAGACACCTAAATGGTTCTGGGCGCCCTCTTGAACAGAGAAAGAGTCCTCTGAGAAGCCATCAGCCACTGAATGAAGAAAGCACTCCTGCCTCACCATCCAAAGGATCCTCCTCTGTTTACAAGTCTCTTAATGGTTTATCACCAGAATATATTTCTGACATGCTAGTTGCTTATGAACCTCCTTGGACTCTGAGAACATCAGGGACGGACCTTCTGCTCGTGCCCAGAGTTACAACTAAATATGGGGAAGCAGCATTTAAGTTTCATGCAACAGATGCAGATGAAGTAAAACAAGCCTCAACTTTAACAATGTTCAAGGGGAGGTTAAAAAACCTTCCTATTTAGTTCCGCCTACATTACTAATTACAAGTGTTTTTTATCTGCACTCTTCTTTTAAAATGTTTTAAATTTTTCTTTGTTTCTTAATCTAAATCTTGTAAATTGTCTTTTATTTGAGTTACCCATTGTATGAACTGTTTTATATAAATAAAATTGCCTTGCCTCGCCTTAATGCCTAATTTTTATTATGAATAATACTATATTTCTAGTCACTACTTGACTAAACAGGTGATAAATATCCACCTCTGCTTGAAGTCACCGTAGAGGACTCTGCTGGGGAAGCCCTTTCTGCAGATTCTGATGCCCTCCAGTACACCATTACACCTCAGCTGGTGGATGACCAGAAAGTTCTCCATAAGACCTGGAGATAAAAGAGTTATTGATCGCCTATGTTTACATCTTTAAATTCATGCCTTAAGTTAAAAACAGTAACCTGGTGTCTTCGTTTCATTTGGAATCAAGCAGCGCACAAAGTGAGGGTGAGTGCTCCTCAAGTTGGTCATCAGCTTGCCCAAGTTCTCCTGTGGATCAGCAGATATTATGTATTGACACTATTTTAAATGTGGTTTTACACAGCAGGAAGAAAACAACATACTCTGAAAAGGGCAGACACAGTCTGGAAGGAACCACCCTTCTTCTTGCCCCCCTTCTTGCCGGCAGCAGCAGCCTCTGTAGAAGACATTGTAGTCAGTCAATTTTCTTTTATTTGTTTTTCATTATGCATTTGTGACTTCACCATCCAGAGAGTTTCTTACCCTCAGCTGCAGCAGCACTAGCTGAATACAGTGTGGTCATCAGTTTGTTTCCAGCCTTCTGGTAGAGCTGAACAACTGAGTCGTTCAGGGGGTCCTTGTTCTTGTCCAGCCAGCCAGTGATATTGTAGTCTACTGTACCGGCGTAGTGGACCAGAGAGAAGTGAGCTTCAGCCTTGCCCTTACCAGGCTTTGGTTTCTCAAAAGCCTTGGACTTTCCAAGATGCTGATCATGCAGCTTGTTCTTGAAGGTTGTGTCAGAGGCCTTGGGGAACATGCACTCCTCTTCAAGGATGGAGAAGATGCCCAATGGCTGCGAAGTAATAACATATGTTATCAACTACTCATTTATTTTGTTTACAATTATTTAATTTCACATTAGTCATGGGTTACCTTCTCAATAAGCTCAATGCAGGCAGCTAAGTCCATACCAAAGTCAATGAACTCCCATTGAATACCCTCTTTCTTATACTCCTCTTGCTCCAAGACAAACATGGTTTGGTTGAAAAACTGTTGCAGTTTCTCGTTGGTGAAGTTGATGCAGAGTTGCTCCAAGCTGTTGAACTACAAACCACAGGTAAACTATTATAAATCTGAGCACACAGTAGTAATGCTATTGTTGTACCATAGTGTTAAACGACATCAAAGATCTCAAATCCAGCGATGTCTAACACTCCAATGTAGTAGGATCTTGCCTGCTTTGTGTCCAGCATCTCATTGATGCGGACAACCATCCACAAGAACATTTTCTCATAGATAGACTTGCACATAGCCATGACAGAATTGTTGACCTGAAAATTATCAAAAAACATAATTATACTTGTTGACTGAATTTTTATTCATTCATTATACATTAATTTTATTGTTGTTGCGTAGTGCTAACTTATATGTGATACCTGTGGGACGGTTTGACCTTTGGTCACCATCTCATTTCCAACCTTGACTCTAGGGTAGCACAAAGCTTTCAGCATGTCAGCTGAGTTCAGGCCCAAGAGGTAAGAGATCTTGTCAGCATCTGATGAAACAGAAAATCAAATTAGATAAGTACTGTATATCCAAAATAAATTATGACGAGAGAGGATTCCAGTCAAGAGTTACCCTCATTGCCGTCTGGTTCAGCCTGCTCCTCACGCTGCTTCTGCTTGAATTTCATGCTGCCATGATGGATCACAGCACCAGTCAATTTGTAGATGTTCAACTTATCCTCAGCAGAGAAGCCCAAGATGTCAATGGCCGACTGCATAATCCAATAACATCAATTAGATCTTGCACCAAAATGTACATTTGTGTGTGTTGTAACTTACATCAGTTGCAATAAACTCCTCGGTATCATCAATGCTCTTGACAGTGATTTGACCCTGACTGATCATTGGGTAGTCGTAAGGGTTAGTGGTGATCAGAAGGGCCTCTGTAGTATACAAACACATGGCAATGAAATTGTTTTAATATACATTGTAAAATAAATATTTATTACATTTTAAGTATCACGTTACATGTTATAACCAAAATGTGAGAACATACCCAGAAGCTCAGGCTGGTGGCCAGTCATGAGCTGGTAGAAGATGTGGTAGCTCCTCTCAGCAGACAGTTGGAAGGTCACACGGGACTTCTCCAGCAGATCTACAGCAACATTTATTTTTTTTAATCACAGAAATTAAAGTGCTTAACTTTCATGTAGCATTTCATCAATCATCCCTAGCTACAATAAAAAATTATTTATTCACACTTACATGTTTCAATATCACATGAAGATAATTTCCCAGTTGAACCAAAGTGGATCCTAATGAATTTACCCTAGATGGCCAGAATAAAGTAATTAGTATAAGTCAATACAAAATGTCCCTGATGTGTTTTAAATGTGACTACTCACAAATCGAGAGGAGTTGTCGTTCCTCACAGTCTTGGCATTACCATAGGCCTCCAGGAGAGGGTTGGCAGCAACAATCTGGTCCTCAAGGGATCCCTGAAGGAGAGAGGTATAATGTGCAACCGAAATGTCCAAATAATTTCTACATTGTGTCATAGTTGTGTACGTCAAATGGTTTACCTTAATTTTGCTAGCGGCTTGTGGCTCACTCTTTTTGGCTCCAATAGCTGCAATTGATGCAAAGTACTGGATGACACGCTTGGTGTTGACCGTCTTTCCAGCACCGGATTCTCCGCTGGTTTAGGGGAGACATATTGTAAAAAACTTTCATAAAATCCATTTTACTCAAAGCTTTTTCTTTAATACTTACGTAATCAGAACAGACTGGTTTTCTTGATCTAAAATCATAAATAAAAGTAATTGTGATAACATTTTTTTTTTTCATGTATATTTCTCGCCATGGTGAGTATTTAAATCTTACCAGTTTGCATGAACTGATAGGCATTGTCAGAGATGGAGAAGATGTGGGGTGGAGCCTCAATCCTCTTCTTGCCTCTGTAGGCGCCTACACAGACAGTATCGTACACAGGAAGCCACTTGTAGGGGTTCACCACGACACAGAACAACCCAGAGTAGGTCTGTAAAACATGAACAAAGACCATACAAGAGTTATTACAACATTACAAGTAGTTTATTTCAGGTAGTTAGGTAAGTCTCTGTACATAGATGCTGCTATCAAAAACTCACGTAGATCATCCATGATGCAAAACGCTCTTTGAGGTTATACAACACAGATGGCTCATTGAGGTGGGTCATCATGGCCATGTCCTCCATCTTGTCATACTTGGGAGGGTTTCGGGGATTAAGGTCCTCCTCTTTGACAGTGAGAGTTTTCTAAACATGTATAATTTTAAAACATTGTAAATGTAATTTTAAATAAATCCTCAAATAATTTTACTGTTCAAACACAAATAAAAAGTAACCTGCCTTTCCGACTTCAGTCTCAACTGTGGCTTTGCCACCCTCCCTTTTGATGACTTTACACTTGAGATACATCTCATCAGTGTCAGGCACAAAGAACTCGGTCTTGGGATCAAATGGTGCAGTCGCAGCTTCAATCCTCTCCTTCTCTGGCTTCCGGAGGTAAATGGATGCCGGGCCATACTGCGCCATCTCCGTCAGTGCTCATGATGGCACTTTACTAAATACCTCTACTGCTTTTGAAATGTGATTCCTTGATGCTGTCTAAATGCCCACTGGTTGTCAGACACAAGGTTGTAATTAATTACTATTCATTTTTACAACTTAAATTTACAATAATAAGTAACTAAAAAATAGTAATCTGTATAAAATATTGTAAATCTCTAATGTCTCGAACACATTTTAAAAACTCCCTGTGAGCAATTAAAAAAGCCAGAGAACCCCTGGTCTAGAGCACTTACCTGCCTTCAATGGCTGTCAGTTAAGAAGTGAAGTCCAGTCAAGCCTGTGCTTTTATATACAAAGTCTGCCCCCTCAGCATTAGGGGCCACTCAATTTGGTCAGGAATGTTTGACTTGTTGCTTCATAGTGGGACATTCAATGCATCCAAATAATAATTTTGCTTTTCAAATCAAGATGATACTATTATTTGGATGGATTTATGATTAATTTTATTTTGGCAAATCGAAGCTACACATTTTTTTTTTTTTTTTTGTGTTTGTGAGAAATATTTAAAAGGTATAGAATTTCATCATGATATGGACACAATGTAACTGGTTTTGTTAGCACACATTTTACTTGAAAACTCTCACTGATCAGTTTAAGTATTTTAAAATGTTTCTGACAGAAATTATTGTGTTACCCCATTTTGCATTATTTCTTTCATTAAGTTTCAATATTTTTTCAATACCTTTTATTTGTGCCTATAGATACTATACTTGGAAAACCAGACTTATACCCAGGACATTAAGTGCAATACATGTTTTAGGAATTTTAAGATGTAAAGAGAAAGAGGTTACTAATGCACTTTCCATTGGGAGGACAGGTGTTAAATGTCTCTTTCGTAAATTCTTTTTAAAGGATTGAGGGATTGCCAGCTTGGATAACACAATATCATCACAAAAACCTTTACGGTTAAAGATGTAATTAAACAAATTTCTAAGTAAATAATTAATTTTATGTATTTATTTTGTGATCTAAAATCTGAGTTTAGGATCATGTTTACTATCACCTTTTATTCGTTATATCTACAGAGTTGCTTAATATTTGTGCATCAGCAGGTCATCATGATGTATTACTGTGTTCAAAAATACATCCTGCAAAGAGAAGGTGCTCTGCTTTAGTTGGCATAGAGGGCAAGATTTATTTATAGCACAAATTTATGGTTAATGCTGAGACAAAATACTTTACTAAAACCAGGGAGGTATAACATATGTCCTTAATATAATAATTTATAAAAGGAAAAATGTCCTTATATAAAAAATATATATATACAAATACAACTTCTTGTACTTTAGAAGTTGCTTTAAAATTGTCAAGATGTAAAACAAAAAAATGAACCCAAAGTAGTACATCCATAGTGTTTACATCAGCCATCTTGTTGGGCACCTAAGGTTTCCTAATTCCCTACTGCAGCAGCTTTATTTTTGCAAGATCACAAACTCACAAGAATCCATCTTGCACTGCTACACCCAGTCAGTCTAACCTGCTCTGGAGCACGTTAGCCGTGTAGTGGAAGTTACCATGGCAATGAAACCCGCTTAAAACCAAACCACCTTCTGTAGCCAGAAAACTCAGAGTTTACTAACACCATCTAGGGTAACTACATGGTGTAAATTTATGTTATTTACTTTCTGGGGCCCAGTAGAATCACAATCAGTTTTTCAGTGTTTAGGAGAAGATTATGTACTCTTCCTTGAACCACTATATGCCCCTGGTAGGGTCTCCCAAGGCAAGCAGGTCTTAGGTCAGGGGTGGGCAATTATTTTTCCCCAAGGGCCACATTTGAACATGGATTTCTTGTGGAGGGCCGGGCCAACACAGGGAACTCACCTATGCTCAATAAAAACCCTTTTCCTTTTTCTATGAGAGAGGTATTTACAATTTGGAGCATGTTATAGTGGAATCAACTGATTTCTGCAAAATATTGAAGGGAAAATATTTGCAGTGTTTAATCATCAAGAAATTTTTTGTAAATCTTTGGCGGACCACATTGAACAGCCCAATGGGCCGCATTTGGCCCCCGGGCCTTAGTTTGCCCACACCTGTCCTAGGTGATGTGTTAAACTAAGAGCGGTGGGTGTAAGGTCTCCAGCGTCTCTCGAGGCGGCAATCCCCAAAACTGGTGGTAAGGGATGCCGTCAAGCTTAAGAAGAAGTCCCACCAGTTCTTGCTGGCTTTTGGGACTCCTGAGGTAGCTGACCGGTAGCTTCTGTTCTGGAAGCGGTTTGGTGATGGCATGGAAAAGGACTAGCGGTTGGTAATGAAGAGATTCTGGCAAACTGTCCAGTATCCTGACAAAACTGTTTACATTGGAAGTGAGCAGCTGTTGACCTCAACTGGGGATGTCATTAGACCCACCAACAAGTCACCGAGGTAGGTAAGAAGCTTCTCGGTGGCAAGGCATCTAAGGGTGGATGAGATCCGCCATGAGTACCTCAAGTCTCTGATTAATGTGGAGCTGTCTTGGCTGACATCATGTGGTGGGGACAGAACCTCTGAAATGGGGATTACACTACTCAGCCTCCTGGAAATGTCTTTACCAAGGTACTGGAGAGGAGAATTTGGTCTCAGATTTAAGAGAAACAATGTGGTTTTTGTCCTGGTCATGGAACACTGGACCAGCTCTATACCCTCTCCAAAATGCTGGAGGGTGCAAGGGAGTTTGCCCAACCAGTCAACATGTGCTTTGTGAATTTGGAGAAGGCCTTCAACCGTGTCCTTTATTGGCATCCTGTGAGGGGTGCTCCTTGAGTGTGGGGTCCGGGGCCCTCCGATAATACGCTGTCCGGTCCCAGTACAAGCGGAGCAGGAGATTGGTTTGCATTGTAAGTCAGACTTTTTCCTGGTTCATGTTTGACTCCAGACGGGTTGCCCTTTGTCACTTTTGTCCTGTTCATTATTTTTACAAACAGGATATCTAGGATCTAATCTCTGCTTTTTGCAAATAAAGTTGTCATGTTGGCTTCATCAAGCCAGGACCTTTAGCATGCACTGGGACAGTTTGCAACCGAGTGTGAAGTGGCTGGGATGAGATTCAGCACCTCCAAATCCGTGGCCTTCGTTCTCAGCCAGAAAAGGGTGGTTTGTAACTTCCAAGTGGAGGAGTTTAAGTATATTGGGGCCTTCTTTATGATTGAGGGAAGGATGAAACTGGAGATTGAAATAGGATGAGGAGCTTGGCCACTCGGGAGGAGCTCAGAGTAGAGCCGCTGCTCCTCCACATCGAGAGAAGCCAGCTGAGGTGGCTCAGCTATCTGATCCGGTTGCCTCCTGGACGCATTCCTGGGAGGTGTTCCAGACTTTTTCCACTGGGAGGAGGCCCTAGGGAAGACCTAGGACATGCACAAGGTACTATGTCTCTGAACTGGTTGGGAATGCCTCGGGATTCCCCCGAAAGAGCTGGAGGTGGTGTCTGGGGAGAGGGACATCTGGGCGTCTCTGCTAAGACTACTGCTTTGTGACCCAGCCCCAGATAAGCGGAAGAAGATGGGTAGATGGATAGAAAAAGTTATGTCTTTCAGACAAGCATCACATTTGCCCATTAGAATTGTGTTTAATCTGTATTACAGAAATGTCATTGCCACCTTAGGAGTATCCCTGCTTCAGTGAAGTGTACTTTAGGGCTCAGACAGTATAGCCTGTCTTATATCCTTATGTTAAGTCATAATGTTCAAGACAGTATCAGACAAACTTTACCAACATGGTGAATGTCTTTGGCAGATAGATGTGGATCCATTTCAGAATGAAAAGATAGCATTAGGATCCCGCCTCAAGAAAAAAAATTAAGGGGGCAATACCAACTAGAGATAGTTGGGCCTACCTCCACGCACAGCTTGGGCGCTGGAACCCAACTCCTTAAGAGAGCCTGGACTCTCCACTACTCTGGAATTTACCATGGTGAGAGATTGTGGGCTAGTGTGTGCTTGCTCACAGCGCCCATGTGTTAGAGTTCACATTGTGAACAAGAGTGTTGCTACCCTGCGCCTTTGGGGTGGGGATCGGTCTCTCACTGTGGTGGGTGCTCTGGGAGTGTGGGAGTATGGTAATATGCTGTCCAGTCCCTGTACAACTGGAGCAGGAGCTTGGTTTGCATTGCCGGCAGAAAGTAGGAATTGTTCCTCGAGGCATGTTGGACTCGGGGAGAGGTGCCGGTCTATCAAGGTGAAGAAGGAGCTAAGCTGCTAGGCAAAACTCCATTTACTGGTCGATCTACGTTCCTACCTATGGTTATAATTTTGGTTCATGACTGAAAGGAGCACTCAGAGTTTTCATCGCAGAGTGGCTGGGCGTTCCCTTGGAGAAAGGGTAAAGGGGCTCAAGAGTAGAGGTCCGTCTTACCTCCTCTGGAAGACTGTTCCAGATTTAGGCTGCATAAAACTGAAACGCTCCCTCACCAAGTTTAGTCCTGACCCTGTGCACTAGCAGGAATCCTGTCCTTGAGGTCTTCATAGTCCGAGATGTTTCATATGGGACTAACATGTCAGAGATGTGTATAAACACCTCCCCAGGAGGCATCTAGGAGGCATCCAGAACAGACGCCCGAGCCACATTAGCTGGCTCCTCTTGATGTGGAGGAACAGCGGCTCTACTCTGAGCTCCTCGAGTGACCAAGCTCCTCACCCTAAATCTAATGGGAATGCTCATCCACCCTGTAGAGAAAGCTAATTTTAGCCGCTTGTATCTGGGAACTTGTTCTTTTAGTCATGACCAACAGCTCATGACCATAGGTGAGAGTAGGATCGTAGATCGACCAATAAATTGAGAGCTTTGCCTTGCAGCTCAGCTCCTTCTTTACCACGACAGACCAATACATCGACCGCATCACTGCAGAAGCTGCACTGATCCGCCTGTCAACCTTATGCTCAATCCCTCCCTCTCGGCTGCAAACCGTCCCAGTGCATGCTAAAAGTCCTGGCTTGATGGAGCCAACAGAACAACATCATCTACAAAAAGCGAGAGAGACGAGAGCCTCTGTTCCCCAAATGAGACGCCAGACAGGGTTATCAAGGTAATATTAAAGGTAAATAATAAAGGTTATCTTAGACAGTAGCCTATTTTTAGCTCGGGCTACGCATAGTCTCCAAATATTGAAACGGTTCATGTCAGTGGGTTTCTTTTCTGTAAATGAAATGTCCAGTAGATGTCACTAAGTATTTAATCAACATTACCTTTTTAGCTTTTGTGGGAGAACATGCAAGTCACTACAGGCTACAAACAACTAGAACATAACCTTAATTAGACTAAAAACTTTTGTTGTGTCCACAACTTTGTAAAGTAAATGTGTTGCTTATTTTACCCTCAGTATATTGTGGCACGGATATTCAAAAGTAAGTGCAGAACCAGCCATGATGTAGTTTTAGCTCCTGTACAAGATCTGCATACTTCCCTTAAGACAGCAATCCCCAACCCCGGGCCCCGTCTGCTTGGTACCGAGTCGCAGAGAAAGAATAAATAACTTACATTATTTCTGTTTTATTTATTATCTGAGTCTGAACAATGTTTTATTTTGAAAAATGACCGGATTCCCTCTATTACATCCATCTATGACTCACGCTTGTCCCGGTCACGTAATACATTGCCGTTAAAATTAAACACAAAAGCTAGCAAAATGAGTAAAAAAATAAACGTCTTTGGAAAGTTTGTTCGCAAAAGGGAAAAACCCAGTGAGGAGACAGAAGAAGAACATATGACTTCCAAGACAAAGTTAGCTGCATTTAACAGACAATACCAAGAGTCCTACTTAAAATATGGATTTATAGCGACAGGTGATTCCCGCGCACCAAGCCCGCTCTGCATAATATGCGGCGGCTGTCTCTCTAATGAGGCAATGAAGCCTTTAAAACTGCTTCACCACTTGGAGACCAAGCACCCTGCATTAAAAGACATGTTTATTAATAAATGTAGAAAATATTACAGTTTTTATGCTTCTTGTATCATTTTATTTTGTGTATTTATCCGCCACACCTTAAAGGCCGATCCGTGAAAATATTGTCTGACCTGACTAAACCGGTCCGTGGCGCATAAAAGGTTGGGGACCGCTGCCTTAAGAGACATTCTGTTTTTTAAGACTGGGTGCACCCACACCTTGTTTTTAGTCTTTTAAAGGAAATGAAAGGCATGTCTTCACTGGATGATGTCAATGTTTTCTCGCCGCAAATGTTTTGGAATGTTGGAGCTATAAAATGTCACATCTCAAATTTGCGTAGAGGCTTCCTTGTCGGCAGGAAACTTTCAGCCAAATTGGCACCAAATGAGGAGGTTAGGAAGCCAGGGCCTCTGAACTATATAGTATAGTAAATAAATTCCGGTGAGATTTATCCTTTTTCTGAGCGAGTTATGTCTGTGGTTGTTGTGTTTGCACCGACATCCGCACCCTCATTCACCTATTTTTGCTTTTAAGTTGCTTGATTTGGTAACTGTTAATCAAATCTATGAAGATGAGTTTTAGTCAATTAGGATAGAATTTAAGATAAAAAGTGGACAAAATAATCTGATAACTAAACAAGAAATTTGGCCAAGATCAAAAATAAATGCGCAAATCCCTTGGGTGAGCAAAGCAATAAAGGCGTTTCAATCAAGAGAGAGCCGATTCCAATTTGGGAAACTACACCCCGCAGTAGAATCTTGACAAAAGGAATATTAGCAGGTTCACAAGAGTGTTTAAAGAGGCACAGGCTTTTGATTGGCTGCACTAGAACAGCTTAAATGAACACAGTAAATTAATAGTCTTATCTCTTCAAGCTGTGGTTTTATTATTTTTTTTTTTATTCAACAGTGTTTGGTACCAGCAGTATTTTGTTAATGTTGTAAAAGTAAGTGTATTTTTATTTCAATTTTTTTTTTTTTTGCTGCGGAAAGACTGGAATGGAATTTTGTTCAAATAGAAAATAAAAATTAAAAATAAAAATGTGATAAGAGATGACTTCTACATGACAGTCTTGTATATTTAGCTTGGTGATTTTGTACTGCACTCCAACCTGTTACTGTCCTGAAAATACTGATAATGTTCCTGCTTATTTTGTATAATTTAACTGCTATGTCCCTTGACCTAGTTTTTAGTTGAGCTCTAGAGATTTAGAGCGGCCTTATTCTTTTGCTAGAGCTATAATGGGAAATAAAGTTTGTGTGCGCTTATAAGAGGTGCATCTTCAAATAAATATTCTAATTATATGACCACAATCCTTAATATGGTGTAGTGTGGGCCTTGTGAGTGATATCAGATTAAGTTTAAGTTGTCCTTTACGTTTATTTGATGACTGCACACATTGTCAGTTGAGTTATTAAGTAAACAGCTCAACAGTCTGAAAATAGAAAGACATTTGCAAGGCCAGCTTCATATATCACTGAGGACTATCTGATACTACTACCTGCCGATTATATAAAGAGCAGTTCTCTGTGTAGTTGTTTGTGTTCATTTTCAATCGCATATCCCGCATGTGGAGGATACTTTTAATATGAGGGTTCTACTGTCACTTTCTGAAAATATATTTTGTGGCTCTTTTTTCTAAATCTGGCTCATAGTCTAAGTGAAAAAATGCAGATTTAGGACCAGGACATAGTCTTATACACTTCTGTTTCCTTCTTAGGAGTTGTATACTCCTGTGACTTAGAAGAGAGTTTGCATTGTTTTTCAAAGACAAGGTTCAAGGCATTAAACATGCAAAACAATCCAAAAGGCATACAACAACACTGCAGCCACCTAGGAGACACTTTTTTTAACACATTTTAAACCCATTAATGACAGAACAATTGAAAAAACTGTCTCCAGCCTGAGTTCATCCACTTGCTGCCTCGATGTTTTACCCACTAGATTTCTAAAATCAGTACTAAGCAGTTTGTTACCACAACTCACAGATATAATTATTCCTTATAGTCTGGAACATTTCCAAGTCCCGTAAAAACTGCTGTCATTAAGCCTCTCCTAAAGAAGAGCAGTCTTGATGCTACAGTGCTCAACAACTATCGGCCCATATCGAACCTGCCAATTTTTGGGATTTCTGTTATCAACTGGTAGGAGAGCTGAGCTTTTACTTTTTTTTTTCAAGATGTAATGGATGACTGAGAACCTTCACTGACATACAACGTAAAGGGTTTTTTATTTGCACTTTTCTTTTAAAATGTTTTAAATTTTTTCTTATTTTTCTTAATATAAATCTTGTAAATTGTCTTTTATTCCTGTAAAGCACTTTGAGTTACCCAGTGTATGAATTGTGCTATATAAATAAAATTGCCTTGCCTTGCCTACGCATGGCTCTCTGAAAAACCTTTGCAGTTGAGGGAGAAATACCATACCCCACCCCATTTCATGTCCTCCCCCCATCCCTTTTGTATCTGGCTGCCAGAGTGTGTTTTTGTGAAAGAGCAACCCCCGCCTTTGCAAGAAAAGTTCCCTCTGACAGGTCACTTGAGTTCACACGGACAGTGTAGACCAGGGGTCTCAAACTCAAATTACTTGGGGGCCGCAGTCTGGGTGAGGCTGGGTATTCCACAAAAAAGCATTGTTATTAAATCCTCTCAAACGTCATTACTAACAATTCTTTAACTACAATAGGTTCTTCTGAACCTGAGCTATCCTGAACTTAAATGGAATATTGAAGAACATGAATGAGCTGGCTGAGTGGCCCCATTGGATATCCACTCCCCTCGGTGATATTGTCAACAGAACCTCGGCGTTAATTTGCAGATTCGTCATGATAACAAATCCGCATGGATAGTGGCGATCAAATTGCCATCAACTTCCAAACAAATCAGCCCATTTCAAATGATCCAATGCCGGTAACACTGACTTTGTCCAGCTCAAAGTCAAACATGCTCATTTTAAACAAAGTAAGAAGCAGAAATTTTATGACGGCTATGTGATGTTACACGGGCTCCTCCATAGTTGTGATGGTAGGTTGGTTTAGTTCCAGCTTGCACAAAAAGGAACCTTCCACACACAACGTGGTAACGTGGCATTCATATAAAACTCGCAGTGCGCACTAACATTAAACTTTCATATTGTCCTGCGGGCCACAAAAAATTGTCTTGCGGGCCGGAGTTGGCCCCCGGGCCGTGAGTTTGAGACCCCTGGTGTAGACAGTAAGAGTCAGAGAAAAAGCCAGGCAGAGGCCAAGGGGGGGGCTAAAACTAGCCATTCAACAACACATGAAGGTAGAGCTATGGACAGTGATGAGGAAGAACAGAATAAAGGGGAAACTTATAATGAGTCCCATTATGATTTAAGAGAACGCACTAAAACCAGCAGATCCGAAGCAGTTAGAGACAAAACTAAACCGGAACAACACTAAAGTGGTCAGTATCCTATTTTATGAACAGGAAATGTGAAAGCAAACAAGCCCTGGACACTGTCCAAGATCACAGATCTGATTGGCCGGTGCCCTCATTTCCTGCGTAAGCCTGATGTTTTAATTAACTGGTTCTCTCAAACATGGTGAAGAAAGGGGATTTAAGTGACTTTAAAAATGGAATGGTTGTATGTGCCAAACAGACTGGTCTGAGTATTTAAAAAACTACTGGGATTTTCACGCACAACCTTCTCCAGTGTTTACAGAGAATGGTCCAAAAAAAAAGTACATTTCCAGTGAGGGGCAGTTTTTTTTTTTTTTTTTTACTTTTTATTATTATTTAAACAACACCAGGTGACAGTGAATGTACAGTATTTACAGTATTTACATTTTTAGATCATCTTGATATAGAACCCTTTATGGATGGTTCTATATGCGCCTGGCATGGCGCAACTGGGGCCCACCCTGGAGCCAGGCCTGGGGTTGGGGCTCGTAAGCGAGCGCCTGGTGGCCGGGTCCCGGCCGGGCTCAGCCCGAAGGAGCGACGTGGGGCCGACCTCCTGTGGGCCCACCACCTGCAGGAGGTTGTAAATATAATTAATTTAATTCACCTTTGCATAAATTGTCTCAAAAGTCGTCTCAAATTCCGCTGCTCTCTAAGCTCTAGCCTTATATTTATTAAGGACACCTTGAGGGACACCTCTTTCGTCGATGTATAAGTGGCAATCGAATAAACATGAGCTGTCTTGCTCTTAAGGTGTGAGTTTCTGCTCACAGTGTTCTCTGTCATGTTGTATGTGAAAACATGTAAAATGAGGATCAATTAAGGGTGCATGTTTCCGGTCAACAGGCAAAGTTGGTCTAATGGTCTTACCTTCGCAAAACCTCTAGACGTCCTCCCTTCACTGCATATTTTCCTGATTTCTTCATTTGTCAAGTTCAGAATGATGTCACAGGAAGTCATGTGACTCACGTCACTGGGCCCCGCTCACAGGTGTATTTCCCTTCATAGGCGTAAACCAAGATGATTATAAGTTCAAAGAACTATGTTATTAGCTTTTTTTTTTTTTTTTTTTTTTAAGAAAATAAAGGGGGGAACAATGCACATTAAGGAACATTAAAAGAAATGTAAATATGCCAGATTATAGCCCCAGGCTAATTTCCATCTGCAGACCCCCTGGCAGGTAGATGTTACACAAAAAGGAAAGAAAGAGAAGAAGAAACACAATAACACAAAAAAAAACACAATAAGGACAAATACAAACACCCCAAAACATCAAAAACAATATCATTTGAGACAAAGAAACAATAACAATAGAGAAAGAGACAGAACTAAAACATAAATATGAATTACAATTACATCTGTACTGCGCTGACTCTACCTAGGTACCCAAGTCTGACCAAGTGTAAACCATGGATATTGCACAAGGCCATTTTCAAAACGGAATTTGCTAATAAGATGCAGGTCACATATGATCACATGTTTGAGTGTCTTTTAACCACTGTTTCAAATGTGTTTTAAAAGTAATTAAACTTGTGCATTCCCTTACTGAGAGTGGAATACTGTTCCAAAACACTGAGCCCTGAAATGAGAGAGTGTTTTGAGAAAATGATGTACGTCTGAACGGGAGCTCACAGTCACCTCTGACAGAGGCTCGTGTTACTCTTGAACCAGGGCCACTCAGAGATTTCTGTTTAATAAACTCATTCAACGGGGGAGGAGCCAAACCACGAGTAACTTTGTAAATTAAGCAGGCAGATTTAAATATTTTAAAATTTGAGAGACTTAGTAAATTATATTTATTAAGAATATGACAGTGGTGGTACGAAAAAGGTTTCCTGTCTAAAACTTTCAACGCCCTTTTGTAGCATGATTCAACAGATTTAACAACAGAAGAACCAGTATATGACCAACTGCTAATGCAATACTCAATATGAGACAGTATCATTGAATGTAGGAACGTGACTGCTGCTCTGTCTGTCAGGGATGCTCTAATATGTTTGAAATTCCTTATATTTAAATTTGTAGTTTTTACAATGTTTCGAGCATGCTTTTGAAAGGATAATTTTGAATCTAAGTAGACCCCTAGGTATTTAAATACCTCAACATTTTGTAGTTCTTCTCCCCCCAAATAGACCCCCACTGGAACTAAAGGTGTTCTTGGTTTGGAGAAGAACATGGATACAGTCTTTTTAACATTCAAGCATAAACAAGAATCAGCTTTTGAGAGTTGTTGGGCTGCTTCATGTGGATTTTTTGCAAAGGTAAAGATTACTGTATCGTCAGCATACATAATAGTGTCTACGTTTTTACACACATTAGGCAGTTCATTAACATAAAGCGAGAACAGTAGTGGGCCCAAGATTGACCCCTGAGGGACACCTACTGAATAATCCAGGTACAGTGACTTACTGTCACATACCTGCACACACTGCTTTCTATCTGATAAATAAGACTGTATCCATTTAACTGTGTGATCTGTAAAATTAAATGCAGAGAATCTGGTAAGGAGTTTGCGGTGGTTCACTGTGTCAAATGCACGATATTAGCTCTTACTGGTGGCTATATTAATTGTCAAGCTTCTGTTCTGAACTGGTATACAGTTGTAGTTGGCTTTATCCACATAAAGAACAAACAAATAAATACAACATCATATGAAACATATAAAGTCAGAAAAGTCCCTTCTAGGTTCTCGTCATACAAAACCATAAAAGCCATTAAAAAGATCAAAACATAAAAATAGGCCAGCAGATGCATGACATGTTTCCCCAGAGATGGTCTGCTGGTTTGGTTTAATCAGACTAGTTAGTGCTTCTTCAGAAAGGTTGTGTCACTATTATTTAGTTCATTATTTAATTTAAACTCATCTTTTAACCGTATTAAACCGCTGTTGTAATAGCACTATGCCAACCATTTGATTAAACAGGCATCACTTCATCACATTAATACAGTTTGGTTTAAATCTAAAAACTTAATTTTGTTCAGCTCAGTTACCATCCATTATAGGTACCTGTAACTGTTTAGTGGCATCATCCACAAATATTATACATTTTAACTCAGTTGATGCAAACATAAATGATTTATATAGATCAGAAATAGTTTTGCATGATCTATTGTCACATTGACAATTTCTTCCATATTACCTTTTTAAATCATTTCCAGAATATTGTTCTATTTACTTCAAATACAATTCTCTAATAATCTTTTACATTTTCTCTTACTTTAGTTTTCTTTATCACCCTTGGACCAGACTTCTGGTTACCAGACTAACCAGACAGCATCACTCAGCTGCTTTAACACACACACACAAAGCATCTGCATGCTCTGTCCACATTGCTTTCCCCCAAAACACCATCACCATTGTGATTGTCATTTAAAAGGAAAGACTATACATAAAATCACCAAAGCTCTCTGTAGCTTTTTGCTTTATTTACTTTTAAAATCCCCACATATGAAAATATATTTAGGATTTTGTTCAGTATAGATTTGTTTCATACTGTCTATAAAGAACTCTGTGTTATCACTATGTGCTCTATGATTACAATAAACTATGTTTTTGCATTTTCCCCATATTAATCTCAACATAATATAGTCAAACAGATTATCAATTGCTAAGATCATGTTTCAAACAATTTGGCATTTAGATCTTTGTCCACATAAAGAATGCACCTCACACAATATTAAACAGAAACTTAAACATCAAGTGTAAAATTAAATTAACTTGTTTCTTCTTATTTATTAAAATAACCAAAATTGCAATTAGTATTAGTCATTACTGTTCATGTAAAAAATGCTAAAACATAACATTCAACTGTTTTTCTTTAGGTTTCAAAGATTTGATGCAGTGTTCACCATGAACACATCTATGGGTTTGGCAAAAAAATAAAATTTGTTTTATTTATTATTATTTTTACATTAATTTTATATAGCGCTTTTCTGGCGACGCAAATACGCATTACATATCAATTATTCTTTTACTCCACAGTCACACACTGGTGGTGGTAAGCTACATCTGTAGCCACAGCTGCCCTGGGGCAGACTGACAGAGACCTGCCAGCCATTCCACGCCTACGGACTCTCCGACCATCACCAAATAAAATCACTAAACATTCTTACACATTCATACACAAGTGCCACAGACACTGGAGGCAAATAATCAATCACTTTAAACAGTGAGTAAAATACAGAGAGCAACTAGACATAAGCTCTAAAATTTTAATAATTACATTTTATTTACTTATTTCTCATAAACACCTCTACAATCATCCAAGAATATTTGAATCGTTTTAACATATAGATATGTTTTCACTGACCAGATTGAAAATTTACATTAAAGTTTAAATCTTTATTGATAGATGACACTCAGCATCTGTTTTAGTGGTCAGGTATTCTACCATGATTAAAAAATATAATTTTAATAAACCCTTGGTTATTATTTATTTTCAACTGTCTTTAATTTCAGTTTTCATATTTACTTAATATTTTTCTCAAACAATAATCAATCCCATTCGTTTTGTAGTTTAGTTGTCCAAATACTTTTCCATAGAATCAATAAAACCCATATGTGGACTATGTTTGTATCAACAGACCTGACTGAAGGTCAAAAAGTTTTCCTAATTAAGAATCATAAACATTTATTAAACATATCAGTTCAGAGCATTTTTTTTTATTTCACTAACATTCTAACAAAGCATTTTATTCAAAATTAAAAGGTTTGTTTAATGTAAAGGCTCCACCAATGACAGTTGAACAGAAACTCCCGCTCTTAAAAAAAAAAAAAAAAAAACTTTCCAGCTCCGGAAAGTTGAGCAAAGAAAGGGAGGTTGTTGTGAAACCCCTGTGATCTTGTGTTACTGTGGGAACATTCTTGATGAACCCAAACATTTGTTGCGTTTTATCCACTGTCTCCAGACATTTGTCAGAACTGAATTAGAAAATACATAATTGTTTATTTTTCTTTTCCCAAGTACTGGCAACATTTCTTTCCTTTATAAGTGAGCTTATAGCCCAAATATCTAACTTCCATTATCTTTATAAACTTCCTCAGCAAAATTTAAGTCACATATTCAAATCCTTTCCATTCCAAATTGATCATTTTCATTCTCCCCCCTGTATTATTTATTTTATTGCCTTCATAGCGTGTGGGGTTGGAACCACACTGATATTAAGGACCTCTAATAGTTCTCGTTATAATAGATACATAAAATGGTTTAGCTAAATAGCAACCACTACAATTATTTTGGATCCATGAAAGTTAAAGATCCAGGTTTTGGATCTTTATCTTCTTCACATCTGTAATCTCAACGCTCCAGTGTCACACAAAAATGCAATAAAGTATCTGTTTATTAACAGACTAAACATTATTTTTCTTCTTCATAATTTAAAAGCACATCCAAATTCTGTAGAATTTTCTGTATGTCTCATGTGGTCCATATGTGTGTGTGTTACCTGTCATTCATGAGTGGTCATCCTTCTCTCGCACGGACCCCAGTCTCGGCCTCCTCCTTCTCCAGGTCTCTCCCTCTCCTCCTTCTGCACTCTCTGACCCAGGGCCCTCTCTTCACCTCTGCCACACCCACCTCCACCTCATTCCAGTTACCATGGTAATTGTGCATTTTCCCCCAGAAAAATACATTACATTCATATTAATTTCAAGCTTCACGCCATTGAAAAAAACTTTTTATTAACTGATTAGATTAGAAAAAAATGTGTAAATTAATATAAAAGACCTAGAGGCTCCCAGGGAACATTTATAAAATATACATGTGATTAGTGTTTCGTAGTACATGTCTATACATCTTTCTAAATCTCTTCTCTGCTTCTGTTATCTCAAGCTGGCTTCTCCTTTTGCCTAATAAAATAGCTTTTATAAGCTATTTTAGCTTGATATCGCTTCTAGTTTTTAAGACAAATTCTTCAAAATTTTCTACGCAATTTACTATTAAACCCTTGTTCTGGTTTACTATTATTAAACTCATTCTTCTCCATCAAAGGCCCATCCACAACAGAGCCACTCTCACATAAACACCTTTTGTCTTTGACTCTTTAGGTTAACCTTACAGTGGGGATCGAAAGTTTGGGCACCCCGGGTTAAAATTTTTAATAATGTGCATAAAGACGCCAAGAAAAGATGAAAAAATCTCCAAAAGGCATCAAATGACAGATTAGACATCCTTATAATAAGTCAAAAAAAGTTAGATTTTATTTCCAGCATTTACACTTTCAAAATAACAGAAAACAAAAAAATGGTGTCTACAAACGTTTGGGCACCCTGCAGAGTTAATACCTTGTACTGCCCTTTGGCAAGTATCACAGCTTGTAAACGCTTTTTGTGACTAGCCAAGAGTCTTTCAATTCTTGTTTGAGGTATCTTTGCCCATTCTTCCTTACAAAAGTCTTCCAGTTCTTCAAGATTTCTGGGCTGTCTGTCACGCACTGCTCTTTTAAGGTCTATCCATTTTCAATTATGTTGAGGTCAGGAGATTGTGAAGGCCATGGCAAAACCTTTAATTTTTGCCTCTTGATGTAATCCATCGTGGATTTTGAGGTGTGTTTAGGATCATTATCCATTTGTTGTCAGGATGGCCCGTGCTGCAGCACAGCCCTCACCTCCTAATCCGGGAGTATCCTCCTCCTGCTCCCCTGCTTGGCCGTGCCCACTTGACCGTAGAAGAGAAGCAACGCCGGATTAACACTGGGAGTTGTCTCTACTGCGGACAGTTCGGACACCTACGCCTTACCTGTCCTGTTCGGCCAGTTAAGAGAGGAGGCACGACAGTAATGGGAGAGGTACTGTTGAGCCCAACAGGCTGTTCATCTCCCCCCCGACCGAATCTGGAGGAGGCTATTATTTTACCTGACCGGACATTAACCCTTCCGGTGCTTATTGACTCTTGAGCTGATGAAAGCTTTTTGGACCGAAAGGTGGTTAAGGAGCTGGGCATAAGGATTCAACCTTTAAACCATCCGTTGGTAGCCAAGCCTTAAATGGAGAAGTTCTGGCCCGGATATCGGAAAGAACACTTCCAGTCCTTTTTCACCTCTCTGGTAACCACAAAGAGACTATCAGTTTCCACATTCTTGACTGTACTTCCACTCCGATAGTCCTAGGGTTACCTTGGTTAAAACTACACAACCCTCATGTTGACTGGAATGCCTGCCGAATGTTGTCCTGGAGTTCCTTTTGTTACTCGCATTGTTTGCACTCTGCTTTACCCCCTGTTTGTTCCAGGTCCGTCCCGGTTCCAGAACCACCTGACCTGTCTCCTGTACCGCCGGTTTATCATGATCTTGGTGCGGTGTTCAGTAAGCACCAGGCCCTTTCTCTTCCACCCCACCGACCGTATGACTGCGCCATTGATCTTCTTCCTGGAGCGCCTCTGCCCAGTAGTCGTCTCTACACACTTTCACGCCTGGAGAACGAGGCAATGGAGAAATATATTCAGGAGTCGTTGGCGGCAGGCATAATCCGACCATCTTCCTCCCCGGTGGGTGCAGGGTTTTTCTTTGTTGATAAAAAAGACAAGTCACTGAGACCATGCATTGACTTTCGGGGCCTGAATAAGATCACTATTAAGGACAAGTACCCGCTTCCTTTGATTAGCTCTGTCTTCACTCCTCTCTGTGGTTCCATGGTTTTTACCAAGCTTGATCTTCGTAATGCATATCACCTTGTGCGCATTAGAGAAGGGGATGAGTGGAAGACGGCCTTCAACACTCCGCTAGGACATTTTGAATATCTGGTAATGCCGTTTGGATTAACTAACGCCCCTGCTGTTTTCCAAAACCTGGTTAATGATGTTCTCCGTGACATGATTGGTAGGTTTGTCTTCGTTTATCTGGATGACATCCTGATATTTTCCAAGGATGTGGAGACTCACCAACTCCATGTTCGGAGAGTTCTTGAAAGACTCCTGGAGAACAAACTGTTTGTTAAGGCTGAGAAGTGTGAGTTTCATGCATCTTCTGTTTCCTTCCTAGGAGACATTATCGCCCAGGGACAGATCCAGATGGACCCCGAAAAGCTCACGGCGGTACGGGAGTGGCCGTCCCCCTCCAGCCGTATGGAGGTTCAGCGGTTCTTGGGTTTTGCCAATTTTTATAGGCGATTCATTTGCAACTTCAGCCGCATTGCAGCTCCGCTAACGTCTCTAACCTCCACCGCTCACCCTTTCGTCTGGACTCAGGAGGTGGAATCGGCCTTTCGGGAACTAAAACTGCGATTCACCTCTGCCCCGGTTCTCATCCAGCCTAATCCGGAGTTGCAGTTTGTGGTGGAGGTTGATGCGTCATAAACTGGGGTGGGGGCAGTGCTTTCTCAGCGCTCTTCCACCGATCAGAAGTTAAATCCCTGCGCCTACTTTTCACGCAGGCTCTCCACCGCCGAGAGAAATTACGATGTGGGCAACCGGGAACTTCTAGCCGTGAAGTTAGCCTTGGAGGAGTGGCGCCACTGGCTGGAGGGTTCCGTCCACCCGTTTGTCGTCTGGTCGGACCACAAGAACCTGACATATATCCAGACGACAAGACGGCTAAACTCCAGGCAAGCCAGGTGGGCATTGTTTTTTGATCGATTTAATTTCACTCTCACTTATCGTCCAGGCTCAAAGAATCTGAAGCCAGACGCCTTGTCCCGCGTCTTCGCCACGGGCCTGCCAGCTCCAGAGGAAGAGACTATCCTGCCCCGGTCCCGTAAGGTGGCTGCCCTCACCTAGGAGATCGATTCTCGGGTCCGGCTCGCGCAACGCATGCACCCTGACCTGGGGACAGGCCCCCCTAACACCCTGTTTGTCCCAGACGAGGTGCGTTCTGAGGTTCTGCAGTGGGCCCATTGTACCCACCTCACCTGCCATCTGGGTATTAGCCGCACTCTGGCCATCCTGCGAGGCAAGTTTTGGTGGGCCACCATGGACAGGGACACCAGAGACTTCCCGGAATAAGACCTCCAACAGATCTCCTGCGGGACTGTTACGACCCCTACCCATTCCCAGTCGACCATGGTCCCATGTTGCTCTGGACTTTGTGACGGGCCTTCCGCCGTCCAAGGGACACACGGTAATTCTGACTATTGTGGACCGTTTTTCCAAGGCTGCTCATTTTATTCCTCTGCCTAAACTGCCTTCTGCCAGGGAGACCGCGGATCTATTAGTACAACATCTGTTTCGTCTGCATGGCATTCCCTCCGATATCGTGTCCGATCGAGGGCCCCAGTTCACCTCCCAGGTATGGAAGACTTTTTGTTCTGCCTTAAATATTAACGTCAGTCTCTTGTCAGGATATCACCCCCAGACTAATGGACAGACCGAGTGGGCAAACCAGCAGATGGTGGTGGCGCTGCATTGCACATCGTCCGCCAATCCTTCCAGCTGGAGTTCCCATCTGCCTTGGGTTGAGTATGCCCATAACACCCTGGTCAACTCCTCCCTCAGAATGTCCCCATTTGAGTGTTGTTATGGCTACCAACCTCCGTTTTTCGCAGATCAGGAACGAGAGCTGGCGGTACCTTCAGTTCTGGATCGACTCCGACGGTGTCAACAGGTCTGGAAAAGGGCCCGCTCGGCCCTTGTACGGGCATCAGTCAGGTCTCAGACTCAAGCCAACCGCCACCGCACCCCTGCCCCTACCTACTCACCGGGACAAAAGGTTTGGCAAAGTTGGCACCACGGTTTATCGGGCCGTTCGAGGTAGAGAAGGTAATAAACCCTGCGGCGGTGCGCCTTAAGCTCCCGGGATTCCTTGAAATTCACCCCACATTTTATGTCTCCTTAATCAAGCCTGTCCAGTCCAGTTCTTTGTTCCCACCCAGTCCTACCCCGCCTCCGCCCAGGCTGATTGATGACCATCCGGCCTACACAGTTCGGCGGATTTTTGGACGTGCGGCGCTGGGGTCGGGGCTTGCAGTTTCTCGTGGATTGGGAGGGCTACGGTCCAGAGGAACGATGTTGGGTGCCCAGGAGGAACATTCTCGACCCCTCCCTGGTTAAAGACTTCTACCATCGCCATCCTGAGAAGCGTGGTAGGCCGCCAGGTGGCGTCCGTAGAGGGGGAGGTACTGTCAGGATGGCTCGTGCTATAGCACAGCCCTCACCTCCTAATCCGGGAGTATCCTCCTCCTGCTCCCCCTCCCCTGCAGGTTCGCTGAGTGAGGACAGGTGTGCGGGAGCGCCGGCAGACTCAGCCCAGCTGCGCCCCGTTAATAATCAGCTGAGTACAAAGAGAGCCGTTTCCAGTTCCTCGACGCCAGATTGTAAACCTATCTCCAGTTAGTGCTAAGACTGGCTCTCTACATTACGTGCCTTCACTGTCAGTGAATACTTACCTGTTTTTGTTCCACTTCAGATCCGAGGAGTCCTGCCTCCGGTTCCAGCTCCGGTCCAGCCCCAGTCGACTCCTGTTTGTTCCTGTCCGTTTTAATTATTAATTTAATAATTGTAAAATAAATCTTCATTTCTTAACTGGTGCACTGTGTCTGCGTTTGGGTTCTCTGCCTGACCCGTTACATTTGTAGAAGCCATCATCTCTTTAACTTCAGCTTTTTCACAGATGGCATCAAGTTAGCATCCAAAATTTGCTGTTCTAACTTTTTTTGACTTATTATAAGAATGTCTAATCTGTCATCTGATGCCTTTTGGAGATTTTTCCATCTTTTCTTTATGCACATTAATACAATTTTTTACCTGGGGTGCCCAAACTTTCGATCCCCACTGTATATTATTCTCCTTATTAGCCCCTTCACTTTTGTGGACTTTTCTCTTTTTACCGTGTCTAACGCAGTGACCAATTTTTCGTAGGCCTACGTTTTGCACCAAAGTCTTACTTAATTCAGACTTATTTATCTCACTTATGTTGTTAGTACAGGTCTTGATGAGTCCATATATACGAGTTTTGCGTATCATCCATCCATCCATCCATCCATCCATCCATCTTCTACCGCTTATCCGGTGCCGGGTCGCGGGGCCAGCAGTCTAAGCAGAGACTTCCTTCTCCCCAGACACTTCCTCCAGCTCTTCCGGCGGGATACGGAGGCATTCCCAGGCCAGCCGAGAGACATAGTCCATCCAGCGTGTCCTAGGTCTTCCCCAGGGTCTCTTCCCGGTGGGACATTCCCGAAACACCTCCCTAGGGAGGCGTCCAGGAGGCATCCGAAACAGATGCCCGAGCCACCTTAGCTAGCTCCTCTCGATGTGGAGGAGCAGCGGCTCTACTTTGAGTTCCTCCCGAGTGACCGAGCTCCTCACCTTATCTCTAAGGGAGCGCCCCGCCACCCTGTGGAGAAAGCTCATTTCGGCCGCTTGTATCCGGGGTGTTGTTCTTTCGGTCATGACCCAAAGCTCAATACCATAGGTGAGAGTAGGAACGTAAATTGACCGGTAAATCGAGAGCTTTGCCTTACAGCTCAGCTCCTTCTTCACCACGACAGACCGGTACATCGACCGCATCACTGCAGAAGCTGCCTTATCCGTCTGTCAATCTCACGTTCCCTCCTTCCCTCACTCGTGAACAAGACCCCAAGATACTTGAACTCCTCCACTTGAGGCAGGATCTCTCCACCAACCTGAAGGGGACAAGCCACCCTTTTCCGACTGAGAACCATGGTGGAGGTGCTGATCCTCATCCCAGCCGCTTCACACTCGGCTGCAAACCATCCCAGTGCACACTGAAGGTCCTGGCTTGATGGAGCCAACAGGACAACATCATCTGCAAAAAGCAGAGACGAGATCCTGTTGTCCCCAAACCAGACTCCCTCTGGCCCCTGGCTGCGCCTAGAAATCCTGTCCATAAAGATAATGAACAGGACTGGCGAAAAAGGGCAGCCCTGCCGGAGTCCAACATGCACTGGGAACAGGTCTGACTTACTGCCGGCAATGCGAACCAAGCTCCTGCTCCGGTCGTACAGGGACCGGACTAGGGATGGGTATCATTATGGTTTTAACGGTATTACTACTCTTACCGATACTGCTTAACGGTCCGGTACTTTAACGGTATTCTTATCGGTACTTTGTGTTGTGTGTGTTTTTTTTAAGAACAAGTTGAGAACAGAATTAACATATCTTTATTTATTTTTTAATTAATAAAACAATTATTTTTAGTGCAAGAAACAGCCATGTTTGAACAAATAGCTATTACACACACACACACACACATATATATATATATATATATATATATATATATATATATATATATATATATATATATATATATAGTAAACTAACTTGAGTTTGTGCTGTGCATTTATGTGCTGTGCATTTAAGTTAGCCAAATAAATGTTTACATTTACATACTGATTTTTCTTTATTTGGAATTTTAAAAACAAAAGAAATCAACAGAATTTCTACATAAGGTTAACAAACCAGGGAGATTTTACATTTATTTTAAATGACGTGAACAACGTTGATTCAACATGATTTTAGCATACATACCAAACATATATATGGGGCAACAACCAGAGACGAGCTAGCTAAGCAGTCGAAAACTTTGCATTTCTCTGTCTGCACATGATGCACTTTTGAAAGGTGTGGTCCACTTCCTGACTTCAGACAAGGCGGACGTGTTTACCCTCTGCTCCCTGCTCTCTGCTATCAGTATAAGCTTCTCTTGTCTTGTGTCTCGTTTTTCTCTCTTATTCCTGGACTTACTTGGAATTACTGCCTGTTGGACTCCTAAGAACCAATATGGATCTAATTACCTGGTCTCTGAGCGTTATTGACACTATTTTTCTACAAAAGAAGGGTGCTCCGGGGGAACCCATTTGCCCTGGCGGGACCTTTGCGGCAGGCTATTCACAGGACGCCTGGAAGAACTGGCAGGTTCTGTGTTTGGAAGCCCTGTCCGTGGAGGACGTCGAGGATTTTTATATGTTTGGATTTATGATCCAAGATGGCGGCGCAAGTACATTGCGAGGCTCAGGGTCTCTCCAGTTTCTGCAATTTTGCAGTATTACTCTTGCTTATCTCGGGTCTGTTTGTGCAGAACAGTTGTGCCTTTACATCGTACACCCGGAGTGAGCTTTTGGATATTGGTTTGCAATTTTCCGACGGTTTTATGGACAACCTTGACTCCCTCCTGAAATCGCTAGGACGCCTGAGGCAGCTCATTCTTCCCGGCCGGGCGGAAGTGCTCGCAGGCGGCGTCGAGAACGTAAACAAAGACGAGGCAAACGTGGAGGACTTAGAGCTCGGCTAAAGCTAACACCACACCGGCTCTCTTTACCCAGTATCTTCCTCGCCAATGTCCGATCGCTAGTGAACAAAATGGATGAGATTCGACTCAACATGACACACAGCAAAATACTTCTGAACTGTAACGTCCTTATCTTCACGGAGACGTGGTTAAATAGCGGAATACCAGACTCCGCTATTAAGCTCACGGGACATCACACGCTCCACGCGGACAGAACAACAGATGGATCCGGTAAGACAAGGGGAGGCGGATTGTGTATTTACATTAACAAAGCTTGGTGCACAAACTCTGCTGTTGTTGGGAGCCATTGTTCAGCTAACCTAGAGTTTCTCATGGTTAAATGTAGACCGTTCTATCTGCCGTGGGAGTTCACTTCCACCATTATAACTGCAGCTTATATTCCCCCGGATGCTGATGCCAAGCTTGCTATGAAAGAACTTTATGCAGCCATCAGTAAACAACAGACTCTTCACCCGGAAGCGGCGTTTATTGTTGCGGGTGATTTTAATCACTCTAACCTAAAGACTGTGCTACCCAAATTTCATCAGAATGTTTCCTGTCACACCAGAGGAAACAAAACCCTAGACCATGTCTACACAAACATGGCTGGAGCTTACGTGGCGACACCCTCCCCACCTGGGACAATCAGACCACATCTCTTTGTTCCTCACTCCCAAATATTCACCCTCATCAACCGTGTGAAGCCATCAGTGAAGACCATCAAGGTGTGGCCTGCGGGGGTAGATTTCACACTCCAGGAAAAGTTTCTACACACAGACTGGAGTATGTTTGCTTCCCAAGCCACCAGTGGTGCTCACACAGACATTGACATTGACTGCTACACCTCCTCTGTATTGGATTATATTAATACCACCATTGACAGTGTTACAACCCAGAAACAGATCACCACATACCCAAATCAGAAGCCATGGATGAATAAGGAAGTGCGACTCCTGTTGAAGACACGCAATACTGCCTTCAGATCAGGAGATGCACAAGCAAAGGCCAAGCACTGCTACAAGCTGAAGATAGAGGGACACTTCTCCAACTCTGACCCTCAACGCATGTGGCAGGGCATCCAGGCCATCAGTGACTACAAACCCACCCACTCCACCCCTGCAGCCACCGATGTCAACTTCCTGAATGAGCTAAATGACTTTTATGCTCGCTTTGAAAGAGACAACAGAGAAACTGCAACCAAGCTCAAACCCTCAGTTGACCACCCTACAATCACACTCTCATCCACTGATGTCTGCAAGGCACTGAGCCGGATCAGCACACACAAGGCTGCTGGACCAGACAACATCCCTGGTCGTGTTCTCAGGGCATGTGCGGAGCAGCTCGCTGGGGTTTTTACAGCCATTTTCAACCTGTCTCTTGCCCAAGCAGCTGTACCAACATGCTTCAAATGCACTTCCATTGTGCCAGTGCCAAAACACTCTAGTCCAAGGTGCCCCAACGACTACCGCCCTGTAGCACTCACACCCATCATCATGAAGTGCTTTGAGCGGCTGATCCTGGAACACCTAAAGACTCCATACCACCCACATTGGACCCGCATCAGTTTGCTTACGCAGCAATAGGAGCACAGAGGATGCAGTTGCTATGGCACTGCACTCTGTGCTCACCCACCTGGACAATAAGAACTCTTATGCACGGATGCTGTTTGTTGACTTCAGCTCAGCATTCAACACTATCATCCCGACCAAGTTAATAGCCAAACTTGAAGACTTGG